>WNHD01000471.1:0-33119 GCA_011057455.1 Ganaspis sp. Gsp50
TAAACAAGAACAAGAAAAAAACAAAACATGAATAGAAAGCAAGAACATGAACAAAAACAAGAACAAGAAAATAGCAAATCATAATAAAAAATGCTTCCTTTATAAGGAAGCAAAAAACAATAAAAAGAACAAAAAACAAGAAAAACAAGTTTAAATACAAAGACAGCAAAAACCAGAACAACAAGAACAAGAACAAAAATGAGAAAAACAGTCATAAGAACAAAAAAGACCCGAAAAACAAGAACAAGATAGAGAAGGACACAAACAATTAGAACAAAAAACAAGAACAAGAAAGAAACAAAACAAGAACAAAAAACAAGAAACAAGTTTAAATACAAAGACAGCAAAAACCAAAACAACAAGAAAAAGATCAAAAATGAGAAAAACAGTCATAAAACGAAAAGAAGACATGAAAAACAAGAACAAGATAAAGAAGAACATAAACAACAAGAACAAGAAAAAAACAAAACATGAAGAAAAACAAGAACAAAGAACAAAGAACAAGAAAAACAAGTTTAAATACAAAGAGATAAAAAATCAGAACAACAAGAACAAAAATGAGAAAAAGAGTCAGAAGAACAAAAAAAGACCCGGAAAACAAGAATGAGATAAACAGGTGCAAGAACAAGAAACAAATACAACAAAAGCAAGAATAGCAAAAACAAGAACCAAAACAAGAAAATCTTAAAGAGCAAGAGCAAGTGCAAGATCATCAAGAACTCAAACAACTGGAGAAGAAAATGAGGAGAACAGAAACAGGTACAAGAACAAAAAACAAATAGAACAATACAAGTACAAGAACAGCAAAAAAGGAATCAGAACAAGAAGAACAAAATGAAGGACAACAAAGAAAGAAACAGGCACCTGATCAAGAAAACAGAAGAGACAAGTAGAGCTACAACAAAAGACTAAAACAAGAACAAGATAAACAAGAACAAGGTAAACAAGAACAAGATAAACAAGAACAAGATTAACAAGGACACAAACAACTGGAACAAAAACAAGAAAGGAACAGTAACGGATACAAGAACAAAAAGCCAGTATGAAAAAACCAAAAAGAACACAAACAACAAAGAACAAAGAAATGTATGAAACAAAAAAACAAGAAAAATAAGTACAACAAGAACAAGAACAACGAATACAAGAACAAAAAAGCTGGAAACAGAAAAAACAAGAACAACGAAACAATAACAACAGAAACATGCACAAGACCAAAAAAAGTTCAAGAACAAGAACGAAAATAAAATGTTATATATAAAAAAGAAAATGAAAAACAGGAAATCAAGAAGAAGGATAATTCTGAGAATAATTTTGGCTAAAAATTTTGCCCATTTAAAAAAATAATAATTTCCAAAGACATCTAATACATTCTCGTATCTACACAACACTATTTATGAATTCTTCCCTTCTTGCAATTTACAATCATATCATTAAAATCGTGAATTGAATGCTTCTTGCAACTTTCATTCTTTTCATCAACACATCGATGAATAATAAACTAGAGATTAGCCTTTGGTAAATTATGCGTAATTTATGGTGAGCCCTCGTGGCTTGAAAATCCTCAAAGGCTAATCTAGCTTTTCAGTGAAGGCATACTCTTCCTGAATGCTACGTGGGATGCATCAATCACAGGATCGATGCATATCACCGTAGTATTGTCAGTACGAAAACATATCGTCTATGTATATCGTCGTCTAAGCTAAGTAATGCAGCTATCTGAGGAGTGCCCAGTTGAACTAATAAGGCGGCATGTAGAACTATACTTAGCACGTGATACTCGTGTGTGGGAAGACGCTCAAGGTCTCCACCCGAGTATTGAATTACAGGCTCATTTTCGAGAGAGAAAAATTGATCCAACCCAATCTATATGTATACGTATCAACACACATTTCACCCCCTCCAAGAAATATTAGAATGCGTCTATCAAAGCGGCAATCTTCTCCAATCAAACAGCCTCCGCTTCCTCATTCACGGAAGCATCATCAATCAGTTCCAGACTTCATCAATGAAGTCCCAAACGCGTGACCTGACTTTCAGAGTCTCAATTTCCAAACTTGTTGTTTTAGGCAGGTCGTTTGCTTCCTTCGTCTAAGTCTGTGTTTGTAACCAAAGTCGCTCAGCAACGAAAATTTCGTGTTTGGAAAAGAAAAAGTTTGACAAACACGAAATGTTTTGGAAGAGATAAAAAAAAATTTTTAGATAATCTTTTGTAACGTCGCAATTTTATGGATGTGAATTTTTTTTCCGAGGTCTTCTACGAACCTGAAAAATGTAAAAACAATTATGAAACTCAGATTTTATAATCCGCGGAATGTCCTCTTTAATTCGAGACCAAGAAACTTGAAAAGTATTGATTAGTTTTTGAGTTATAAGCGAAAACATGCTTTGAGTTCTCAGACGAACGACTTCACGTTTTTGCTTATAATTCAAAAACTAATGAACATTTTTTAAGTTTTCTTGTCTCGAATTAAACAAGATATTGCGCGGATTTCAATAACTGAGAAAGAGAAGAAAAAAGTAAAAGGGAACATTTTTAAAAGAAAGTCAAACTTTGTCGCAATTTTTCAAGACGTAGATTCACAAATCTGTTGATTTTGCATGTCGCAATTTCACATAAGTACAACGTCGCAATTTTTAGAGCCTAAAGTTGTTTTTGCAACGTCTCAATTTTTCAAGACGAGTCCCAAATCTGTTGGTTTTGCAAAGTTGCAGCTTCACAGAAGTTATTTTTTTCAAGTCCGTCTACGAACCACAAGAACAATTATGCAACTCAGTTTTTACAATCCGCGGAATGTCTTCTGTAATTCGAGACCAAGAAACTTGAAAAATATGGATTAGTTTTTGAGATATAAGCGAAAACGTGCATCTGCTTTTAGTTCTCCGACGAACGAGTTCACGGCACGTTTTTCCTCATAATTCAAAAACTAATTGATATTTTTTAAGTTTCTCGGTCTCAAATTAAAAAGGATGTTCCGCAGATCTAAACTTCTGAGAAAGAGAAAAAAATAGAGAAAGAAAACGTTTTTAAAAGAAAGTCAAACTTAATCATCTCACAACGTCGCAGTTTTTCAAGATTCCCTAGAGTCCCAAATCTGTTGAAATTGCAACGTCGCAATTTTTTAAAAAGTAATCCAATTTTTAATTTTGGCAACCCCGCAATTCTCCGGAAGTCAAATTTAATGATCTGGCAACCTCGCAATTTAGGACTCAGGGGCGTACTTTAAAAAACATAATAATAATAATAATAATAATAATAATAATAATAATAATAATAATAATAATAATAATGATAATAATAATAATAATAATAATAATAATAATAATAATGATAATAGTAATAATAATAATAAAATACAAAATCAATATTGGTATAAAATTAATGCGAATAAAATTATTAAATGCGGATCCTTACCTAACACTTTTAGAGATTTTGCAATCATTTTTTGTACTACCGTGTGTCAACAACTCAACTTTTTACACACCTTAGTACGCTAGAGGTATACTTTTTACATACTAGTGTACTGAAGGTACGTTTTGTGTACTTGTGCGATAAAAGCACTTTTACACACTAGTGCGCTAAAAGCATCTTTACACACTAGTGCGCTAAAAGCATCTTTACACACTAGTGTTCAAAAAGCACTTTTTACGCCCTAGTGTGATAAAAACACTTTCTACGCACTAGTGCCTAGAAAGTCAAGGTTTTAGCGCACTGAAGTACAAAAAATGAATTAAAATCAAAAAGATATAAATTTTAAAAGTAGATATGGGCCAAATAATGCAAGTTTCAAAAGGAAATTAAAATGCAATTAAAATAGGTTTTAAATATAAATTGAAATGCAGAAGGAGGGTCGCGGAAGTTTGGGGCTCTATTGGATAAGCTTTGCTTTTGATTTATATAGAAGCTGGACAGGTTGGAATTGAAATTCAACGAAACATGAATATTTCGGTGCAATGATTTCTACACGAGGAAAGTCAATATTTGAGCCTTGTCAGTCCAAGGACAAAGGTAGTTCCATAACTCGAGTCTTTACCTTTGCTGGAGTCATACCCTTGAGACGTCGTTCTATTAGTAGCGTGTGAGTACTCTGAATAGCTAATTATGAAGGCAATAAGCCAACCCTACGAAACTCAAATATTGAATCAAATCTATGTGTATTCTCTTTGAAAACTATATACTTAATGGAATACCAAAGAGAACTCATCAGTCTTGTGAGGTTTTATTGTTACATGTGCAATTAGATTTACTTTTTAAAATTAAAATAACCAAAAAATTAGGTTGTGCTAAAAATAATCTGCTGAAATTTAACTTCTGCTAGAAATTAACTTCTGCTAAAAATTACTTTACGCTAAAAATTACTTTATGCAAAAAATTACCTTCTGCGGAAAATTACCTTTGGGTAAAAAATATCTTCGGATAAAATTATTTTCTGATAAAAATTACCTTCTGTTAAAATTTACTTTATGCTGAAAATTACCTTCTGCGGAAAATTACGTTTGGCTAAAAACTATCTTCGGCTAAAATTACTTTCTGCTGAGAAGTACCTTCTGCTATAAATTACCTTTTGCGGAAAAGTAGCTTTGGCTAAAAACTAACTTCGGATGAAAATTACTTTCCGCGAAAAATGACCTTTTGCTAAAAATTTCCTGCTGATAAAAATTAACTACTGCGAAAATTATCTTCAGCTTAAAATTACCTTCTTCTAAAAATTACTTTATGCTAAAGATTACCTTCTGCGAAAAATTACATTCTACTAAAAACGCAAACTAAAAATTATTTTCTACCACAAAAGTGACTCCACTAAAAATTGAATTCTTCAAAAAAACAAATGTTATCTTCAACTAAAAGCCATTTCACATTTTGCTAAAAACGTTTGTCAATTTAAACACTTAATGTAACGGGAAGAACGCCAGTCATGCAAATTAATTAAGAAAGACGGTAAAAATGCTATCTAATTAAAATTTTATAAAATCTGAGAGTTTGAAAATCATCGAATTCCTTTCAAATAGTGTAAATACTTGTAACGAAAGGAAAATACGATCTTTAACCTTTGCGCATTTATAAGTTCTTTGGAATTTTAAACAAAGCTGATTTAACGTGCATACGACTCTTGAACTGTTATGTTATATGGGACAATATATCATTTTGACGAAGTGTCGAGCTATGATTGTTATCATATCATTAATCTATTCCTCTTGCTTGTTGAAAGTTACACTTTGTTACCGTTATCATTCATCAAAAGTTTTAAGTTTCTAACTTTATGGGCTCCACTCGCAACAACTATTTCCATGTCCGTCTAATGCTATTAAACTTTCTTTTACTAATCCAACACACAAGTTTACTCAAATCGTTACAGCGAGTAACAAATCGTAATTTCTCCGTGCAATCGTCCACAATATGTAAACCTTTTGTTGCATTCCTACTTGGTTTTTTCTCTAATTTTTTTTCGAATTTTTTCTTCATTTTTTCTCGCAGCTTTTGCATTTCTTCTTTCAATTCTTCTCCCATTTATTCTCGCATTATTTCTTGCATTTTTATTGCACTTTTTACATTTTTTCTTTCAATTCTTCTCCTATTTCTTCTCGCATTTTTTCTAGAATTTTTCTTGCATTTTTTGCATTTTTTCTTTCAATTTTTCTCTCATTTCTTCTCGCATTTTTTCTCACATTTTTTTGCATTTTATCTGCATTCCTTCTTACATTTTTCTTGCATTTCTTTGTGTATTTCTTCGTGCATTTTTTCTTGCACTTTTATTGTATTTTTTCTTCCATTTCTTTTCTGCATTTCTTTTTGCAATTTATTATTATTATTATTTATTATTATTATTTGTTATTATTTATTACTTTTCAATTAATTATCTTCCGAGTTATCGTCTCGTTTCGTTTCAAAAGTATTTCAATTATTTTTAAAACTGTATAATTTAAAATTTTTCGTAAAATGTAAAGTTTTATAAAGTTTCAGGAGTTAATTAAGTTGGCGAGTTTTGTAGTTCCATTTCGAGGGAGTTCTATTTATCTCGATTGGTATTAATATATTCAAATGATCCTTTCGATGCATCTGTTATCCTTTGAAGTGCGCGTCGCTACTTTGGTATACGATTGTTCTTGTAGCAATAAAGGCAGAGTAAAATGTACGCCACGGTATAAAAATAATTCTTTGTCCGCCCAGAATACCGATACTCGTGTCAGTTGTACTTTATTCCTTCGATTTTTTACCGTAAATCGTAACATTACCACGAAACTTTGATTTAGTTCCCAAGTAGTTGCGGTGCTTGCAAATTTGTACCCAGAAAGCGTCCAGCCATCCATTATTACACTGGACATAAATTTTCCAAGAAATAGGATATCTGCCAAAGCATCCGAATCTCAAGAAATGAACAAGACACTTTTTCTCAATATTTGCGCCAATTTTTCTTTAAATCAATTAGAATTTTTTATCATCTTCGCACTCGAATTAAATACATTGATAAAAGTCAGGCTTATTTTCTTAGAGTGATTTTAATTATTATCTTGGAGTGGATAATCATAGGAGTAATAATTAACAATAACAATGGAAGGAAGGAAAATATTGATCCAGCTTTTTTTGTAGTAAAGGGTCAAAAGTTGGTATAGTATGTTTTAGTTGGAAAATAACTTTTTTTCTGGGAGGAAAAGAAAAACTGAGGCGAATCACGTAACTGGGGATCCTCGTCACGTTTTTGTGTTATGAAAATAATAGAGACTGAACAAGGTATCGGCAGATGTTGCTGCTTGAAACGATATCAACCTTATCGCTCTCTGATTTCTTAGTAAGACCATCTGGCGATGATCCTTTTGCCAACTTCGACGCTATTTGTATACTAAGTACATAACTTCTTTATTTTTATATCCTTCGCCTTATCTCTATAAAAATCCACCGTATTTTCTTATACCGCCTTTCATCCACGCAGGAAGCCTTCTTTTCCTTGTAATTTTCCACACGATTTTCACATAAAGTGCATTTTTCATGTCTCCTCAAAAACTTTTGGAAAAGAATGAAAAATTTATTGCGACCTGTTTCAATTTTTAAGAAATTCAGTCATGTATTTTTAAAAAATGGTACCCCAATGATTCTCGTTTCAAAAAAAATTATTTTTTGTTTTATTATTCAAATAATTATTAAAAAAAATGTTTCTCAAAAATGATTTGGTGCATATTTTATAATAATGCATACATGGAAAATATATAAACATTAAAAATGTTTTGTTCTATACGATAAAAAGTTTATGTTTCATTTTGTGGAAATGTTTCTTTCCATATATTGAAAATATTTTGTATCATAAGCCGAAAATGTTCAGTTTCATGTGATAGTAATTTACGATTAATTTACGATTAATTAACGATTAAAATCGATTCCTTAAATTAGAACAGTTTTGATTTAGAATTTTTCAAGAACTCTACATTTATGGAAGTTTTGTGCTTGAAAGGAGTATCTCACGATAATATAATGGCCATAGAATTAAATTCCGATTGCATGAAAAGCAGATCAATTTATCTTCTTCGGTCCTCATTACCACTGTGAAGGACTTATCTTTGTGACATTTACGGAATCGATTTAGAGAGTGAATCGCTCTATTCATCGATAGAGTATTAGAGAATTAATAGACTGCATAAATCATTCCACAATTGAATAAATGAATTACTCAATATATAAGATATTAGATATATAAATTACGCAAATTATCTACATATTTTTAAGCAATTAAATAAATAGGAACTCCAATTAATCTCGATTTTTACAACTGCATTTGTACTCTGCAATATCTTAACAACTTTTTCAGCAATTATTTTTATCTTGAACAAAGTAAATTAAATAATCTAACCTCCTGTAATTAATATTTTTGCAATTAATTTTTCTGTGATTTTAAATTTTTGCAATTAGTATTTTTGCAATTAATATTCTCATAATTAATATTTCTGCGTTTAATATTTGTGCAATTAATATTTCTGCGATTAATATTTTTGCAATTAATATTTCTGCGATTAATATTTTTGCAAATAATATTTCTGAAATTTGTATTTTTGCAATTAGGAATTTTGCAATTCATATTTCTGCTATTATTATTTTTGCAATGAATATGTTTGCAATTTAATTTTGCAATAAATAATTAATATCCGTATTATAAACGATTTCCAAAAATAAGATTTGATTCATCAATTTCGCATTTCTACATTTGAATCTTTCGCGCCAATTAAAAGTTGTTCCATTCGATGACGTCATAACGTAGAGTTTTTTGATTGGTCGAAGAGATTCTGATCCACTGAGTTACCTTTCTCTTGTTCACTTTTGTTTTGGAATAATTCTAATAAGATGAAGAAGAATCTTACAATGAAGAAGTAATGTAAATTTAATTTTTTACAAGTACTGACAACTTCAATAACTGCAAAATACTACGAAAAGGTGTTTCCAATTCCGTAAAATACGAATCTTGTTCACAAACTTAAAATAACCTGAATTTACTTAATGATATTTGATTTTCAAATTCGAGAACGCAACATTTTAGGTTAGAATATCTAAAAAGGATTGGATTTTTTATTTTGTTTGTTGCAAAAAGTAGTCTTTGTATTTATAGTAACTAGAAGATAAAATCAAATTTTTTTATTATTATTTCGATGTATATTTTTGAAAAAAAAATTAAACAAGGCTTCCCTATGAGGAAGCAAAATTTTTATAATTGTATTAATTTCTACAAAGAAAAAAGTGTGAAAAAAATGTTTGTTCACGAATTTAGTTACTTGACTATTTGTGACTATTTACGAGATGACTTTTTTCGAATTGACTATTTTTTTTCTCACAAAGGGCTGAAGTGTCTTTCGGAATTTCGATTATAATGAATTCCCGCGAGGAATTGTAGCTCATTATTCGAACCCTAGTACCAATTATGTCGCTCAAGTGAAAAACTGAAGAAGAGCAAATTAGACAATTATGTTTCGCTGATTCTCTGTCGCTGGAGACATTTTCTTCTGCCATGGGAATTATTCCATTTGCATGCACATCCACGATGTGGTGTGGCAAACGTTCATTAAATTGAGTGCCTGTATATTCAAATACGACGACCATTTAGATCAGCTATGACTGCACTCTTGACAAGACTATTTTCTCCTTTCCAACAAATTATTTCAAGTGCGATAAGCAACATTGAGAGGAGCTTGAAAAACAAGTTTATATTTCTTTAGCTTCAATTTCCCTCGAAATGGAGCCGAAACAAAACTCGTTACGGTCCATCGAGTCACGGAGAAGAGAGACTATATGCTAACTTAAAACCATTAAAGTCAACCTGAAAATTCTATTAGTCAGTGCTGCTACACTGAAGTTAGATTAGTTTGTGTTTTCGAGGAGTCTACTCATTCTTACTCTCAATCCTTTACTTCATTAAAGAAGCTTTTCTCATTCTATTTGAGGACGAAAATTCCTAGAAATGACAACACGAGTTATTTTCTTTCTAATGAAAAAGCATTTCTTTTTAGTTGCAATTTTTGTCTTTTTTGAAAGACGATTTTTGAAACACTTTTATGTCCAAAAAAGAAAATGTTTCTTTGGAATTTTTATTTATTTTTGCTTCTTCAAGAGGAAGCTTTGATTTATGTGTTTTATGTAATTTTTAATCTAAGTTTCTTTAAAAATATCTTTAAATTTAATAAAATTTTATCCAACGAATAGAATTTTACAAAAATTGGTCTTTATTTTACTTTACAAAAAGTTTGACTTACTTTCAAGGGAAAATAATTTTGACCTTAATTTTCGGATTTTGAAAAAGTAAACAACTTTTTGAATGTAAAATAAATACAAAATATAATAATATATAAATTAAGAAAACATTTTGTATAGTACTTTTTAATATAATAAATTAAACATTTTTTGTTTAATAATAAATAAAATATTCCTGTTCATGGAATAAAGAATATTTTGTTTCGCATTATGGTTTTGATAATAGGTGAAAAATTCCGAAAAGGTAATTCAAGGAAACGTGTTTTGTTTATTGTAAGTAGCGATTAAGAGGCAGAAGGCATTTCTTGGTAAATTGTAACGAAAATGCAGAGTTGCATGAAAACGAAGAAACCCGAGAGACAAGAGGAAGACTTGATTCTTGTTCCTCGGAAAGATTATAGGTCGGATAAACGGGAGAAGAAAAGGGGGAAAAAGAAGACATCCAATCTGACTAAAACGAGCTTTTTTACTTTGACGACTGTGGTAAAAAGAGCTCCTTGTAGAATCTCAAACAGGAGCATAGTTTAGTCTATAAAATCCACCCCCTACCATCTTTTTACTCTAGTAAGATGAGGTCATAAGTTCAAACTTGGTATCTTGATAGTCAACTACTAAAGTCACCTGACCACCGTCTCTACAAAGTAGTTTGGATTTTAACCTCTCTCGAGATGTAAATAATCAAAGTTTCATTCACCACGGAATTCCTAAGTTTTACTCACATCAAAATTTCAGTTTCTTTCATTTTTATATTTTAGTTTCATTCAATTCTAAGTGTTAGTTTCATTCATTTCTAAATGCCAATTTTATTTATTTTAAAATGTCAGTTTCATTTGCTATAAGTTGACAGTTTCATTTGCTATAAATTGACAATTTCATTTACTTCAAAATTTCAAAGTTTCATTCATTATGGATTTTTTTTTAATTAAAAATTTACAGTTTCCTACACAAAAAATTGAAGATATCAAATTTCCATTTTTCTTAGGTGGAATTTAATTTCACTTTGGGGCGTTTAATAATTTTCCTGAAATAAAATCAATGTTCAGTTTCATTCAAGATTAATTTTTTTCCTGTAAAATATCCTTTAATTGTAATTTATTTTTAAATTTTAATTTAAAAATGCTCTGGTTCTTAATGGAAATTTTCCAGCCTTCTGGATCCTGATGCCATTTTAACTTTTGTATTGAAATGACTTTAAAAAACCATTTTTCGCTGTAAACAAGTAAATAGGTTCTCAAAGAATTTTAATTTTCAATTTCCTGAATTGTTCTGTTATAGAAAAATAAATTGATGAAAATTTAGGCTTTATATTTTAAAACAAGAAAATGTGTTTTCTTTTAATTTAATTTAAAATGTGCGGGTTTATTATCTTTAATAATTGTTTAATACTTATAATTATTTACTGTTTTATAAACCACGCGAGACTTTAGAGGAAAAGAGGTTGATTCGTCAATTTTGGATTTGAACATTTGAATCATTCGCGCCAATGATTCAAATTGTTTTCACTCTTAATTCAAGTGCTTTTTCCTGATTCAAGTATTGTTTCTTAATCCAAGTATTTCTTTATACGAGCATTTATGTTTTATTCAATTCTTATTCTTGATTCAATTCTTATTCTTGATTCAATTCCTATTCTTGATTCAATTCCTATTCTTGATTCAATTCCTATTCTTGATTAAATTCTTATTCTTGATTCAATTCCTATTCTTGATTCAATTCCTATTCTTGATTCAATTCCTATTCTTGATTCAATTCTTATTCTTGATTCAATTCCTATTCTTGATTCAATTCTTATTCTTGATTCAATTCCTATTCTTGATTCAATTCTTATTATTGATTCAAGTCTTCATTCTCAATTCAAGAATGTATTCTTTATTTAAGTTCTCATTCTTGATTCAAGAATCTTTTTTTAATTCAAGCATTGTTTCTTGATTCAAATATTTATTCTTGATTCAAGTTTTCATTCTTGATTCAAGTATTGTTTCTTAATGCAACTATTTTTTTATACAAGTATTTATTTTTGATTCAATTCTTATTCTTGATTCAAGTCTTCATTCTTGATTCAAGTATTTGTTTTCAATTCAAGTCTACATTATAGATTTAATTCGATCTTTTGTGGATTATATTAGTAGATATGCAAAAATTAACCTGGAAAGATTTGAGCAAAAAACCTTCTTTTGTTGTAAAGAATTTTTAAAGAAAATGTAAAATTCTTTTATTTGAGGGAACGTATGAGACAGATAAAACAGCACCTCTGGGTAAAGCGTATAAAACTAGTTTCTCAGTTACTCAACAATTTCTCTCCTTGAAAATTACTTTTATTGCAGATTTGTCGCTCAAACCACCGTCTTAACAAGCGAAACTTTAATTACGTATTAATACTTGCTTAATTAATCCCTCAGTGAAAAAGTCGCACTCAAAACTTTTTTAAAACATTGACTCTCCCAGGGAAAGTTGTCAAGTGAACTGATCCACAGAAAAATCTCAGAAATTAAATATTTTTATATTATTTCTCCTAATTTGAAAGACCTGGATAATTGGGATCATTAAATGAAGAGGTTGAAGAATAATTAAAATTAGAAAAAGAACAAGAACAAAAAGAACAAAAAGAACAAAAAGAGCAAAAAGAGGAAAAAGAAGAAGAAGAAGTAAAAGTAAAACAAGAACAATAAAAGCATGATGAAGATGATCATGATGATGATGATAATGAAAAATAAGTAAAAGAAGAAGAAAAAAAGGAAATAACAAAGAATCATTGATATGAAATAGGTTAGGATGAATTAAAGATAAGAGAGAGCGTGAAAAATGAAAAATTTAGATTTTCATTTTGAAGAGATGCATTTTCCTGTTTAGAGAAAGTCACATGGGAGAAGTAAGTTTGTGGAAAGCAAAGAGGGTGAATTTATCCATGAACATGCTTCAACCCTCTCGCAAAGCCATTATTTACTAAAGTGTCTCGCTGCCAAGAACAATTTGTTCTCCTTCTTGCAAAGTATAAATCTTTCATCTTTTCTTCAACAAGAGTAAAAATTCGGATACCGCTAAACACAATAGATAAGTGTAACAATGAAAAAATGACGGGAAAATCAATCATGACTTACCACTTTTCTTCGTGAGAGCGTCAACAGAAGGATTACTTTTTTCTTATCTCTCAAGTCTGCAACAAGAAAAGATATAAATAATTATTAGCCTACATTCACAATAAAACTTTATGAAATAAAAACAAGAGTTTATAAAGTTTACAAAATTATACATAAGTTTGGAATGTTTGCAAAATTAAACGAAAGTTTGTAAAGCTTGCAAAATTAAACAAAAGTTTGTAAAGTTTGCAAAATTAAACAAAAATTTGTAAAGTTTGCAAAATTTACCAAAATTATTACAAATTAAATTAAATTATATAAATTAATAATTAAGTTTATCTTAGTTTATCTTCTTACATTTATTGTTTACCTTACATATTGACAAACATTGTTTCTCTCATATGTCTACATTTATTATTTTATGACATTAATTTATTTCCTGTATGGACAATTATTTGTTTGGATTTATACAGCGAACAAAAATAATGAATTGTATATGAAAATATTGGTTCAATCAATTTATTACGAAAAGTAGGTTTCATTACTTTCAATGCTGTTGACAGCTGCTACAGGGGAACAACAAGCGGAGCATAAAGCTGAAAAACTGGAGAACACCTAAGCGTGAAAAACATGCGTTAAAACATAAATGATTCGCCGGAAGCTGATGTTAATTCACGCGAGTAAACAGTTCGTATCCGACAGAAGCCGTGACGCATATCCATTGCAGGTTTATAGATTTTTCATTAAATTGAAAAATTCAATTGCAAGCAGAAAATTCGTCCTTCGTTGTATATTCAAAATCAATTAAAAAATATTATTTAATGCATCCGTAACATATTTCATCGTTTTGTAATTTTACAAGTGATTAACAGTATTGTCAGAACGAACGTGGCAGAAAAACATCACTAAAATGCCATAAAATTTTGAACCCTTTTATCTATATTTATACACCTGGAGAGCAGATTTCTTAATCCCTTTCTTGATTTAAATGATTATTCTACATTCAGGTATTGTTTCCTGATTCAATTCTTTATTCTTAATTCAAATCTTTATACTTGATTCAAGTCCCTATTCTTCATTCAAGTATTGTTTCTTGACTCAAGTATTGTCTTTTCATTCAAGTATTGATTATTGATTCAAGCATTGCTTTACGATTCAAATCATTATTCTTGATTCAAATAATTGTTCTTGATTCAAGCCTCCATTCTTGATTCAAGAATTGTTTCTTGATTCAAGTACTGTTTCTTGATTCAAGTACTGTTTCTTGATTCAAGCATTGTTTCTTGATTCAAGCATTGTTTCTTGATTCAATTATTGTTTCTTGATTCAAGTATTGATTCATGATTCAAATACTTACTCATCAAGTCTTATCAATTCTTCATTCAAATATTTATTCTTGATTCAAGCATTGCTTTACGATTCAAGTCTTTATTCTTGATTCAAATCATTATTCTTGATTCAAGAATCGTTTTTTAATTCAAATATTGTTTCTTGATTCAAATGTTTACTCTTGATTTAAGTCTTCATTCTTGATTCAAGTATTGTTTCTTGATCCAAGTATTGTTTTTTGATTCAAGTATTGTTTCTCGATTCAAATATTTTCTCTTGTTTCAAGTCTTTCATTCTTGATTCTTGATTCAAGCATTGCTTTATGATTCAAGTCTTTACTTTTGATTCAAACATTGCCCTACGATTCAAGTATTTATTCTTGATTCAAATCATTATTCTTAATTCAAGTATTGTTTCTTGTTTTAGTTTTGTTTTTTAATTCAAGTATTGTTTCTTGATTCAAATATTGTTTCTTGACTTAAGTCTTCATTCTTAATTCATGGATTGTTTCTTGTCTAAAGTATTTGTTCTTGATTCAAATAATTATTCTTTAGTCAAGTACTTATTTTTGATTGAAGTATTATTTCTTGATTCAAGGATTATTTCTTGATTCAAGTATTTCTTCTTGATTCAATGGTTGTTTCTCAACTGAGGTATTTGTTCTTGATTTAAGTATGTATTTCTGATTCGTGTATTATTTTCTTATGCAAATAATTATTCTTGAGTCAAGTAATTATTTTTATTTGATGATCGTTTCTTTATTTGAGTCTTTATTCTTTATTCAAACATCTATTATTGATTTAAGTATCTTTCTAATTCAAATTTAATTCTTGATTCAAGTATGTTCTTAACTCAAGTATCTTCACGGTTCAAGTCTTTATTCTTGATTCAATAATCTTCTTGATAAAATTATCTCTTCTTTATTCAATTATTTCTTCTTGAGTCAATTATCCCTGCTTGATTCAATTATTTCCTCTTTCTTCAATTATTTATTCTTGATTCAATTATCTTATTCTTGATTCAATTATCTTTTTCTTGATTCAATTATATTTTTCTTGATTCAATTATCTTTTATTTTATTCAAGTGTTTATTCTTAACTCTAGTATTTATTTCGGATTCGAAAATAACATTTCTTGATTTATGTATTTATTCTTGATTAAAAATTGAAAATTCCTGTAATGAATCGAAAATATTATTGAAGCAAGAATTAATTGCAAGTACGTTTCAATTCTTATTTAACTCATTTTTTTCACACTTAATTCTGTAGTCACATTTGAAAGTGTCTAGTTAAGTGATAGTAAATACATAATAGTTAATCATAATATATGTACGTAGTAGAATGTAGTTTAAGCTCTAATTATCTTCGAAATCTGAATTAATAGATGCAAATATCAATGTTATCAGTAAGGCTTAATTTTCCATTAAAACTTTCTCATGTGAGTATCAATTCAACAAGGGGAATGGTAAAATTCATAATCTCCGAGGACGTGACAGGAAACAATGACCGAAGTCTCGATGGCGTAAAGTATGCTAATTTGCTCTTTGTACTTGTTCATGCAAACTCAATTTTAGCCTACATATTGTTAGCTGCCATCAACCGTCAATTAGTGCACCGATAACCACTTTTTCGTATAAAACAATTTTGATAAAAAAATGTAGTTTTCAAATTACATCCAATTTTAAGCGCTCTTTCTGTCTCAAAGAGAAAATCTTGTTAAAATTATCCGATGTTTGATTTGATCTTCATCGAATTGATCATTTTTCATTCATTTTGTCACTTTTCAATCATTGATTATTTTTCTTTCATTGATCATTTCACATTCATTGATTTGATCACTTTTCAATCATTATTTTTCATTCATTGATCATTTTTCATTCATTGATCATTTCGCATTCATTGATCATTTCTCACTCACTGATAATTTCTCATCCCTCAATCATTTCTCAAAATTCAGTTTTCATATTAAATATATTCCTCTCTCTTTTTTGCACTATTTCTCGTTTTGCAATTTTCTATTAGTAAGTTATGACGTGACTTATTTTTGCGAGATTAAAGTGGCTTGAGCAAGCAGACTCGCCAAAACCGCCAATAAGGCAGAAATGACCTGGAAATGAGGTTTTGAGGGTTGAAGTCTGCTGAAGCAGAGCCTAAATAACGTTTACAATGTTTACGTGAACTCGGCAGGGATTGAAGTCAGATTGACTCGGTTCAGCGATCAACTGAGTGACACTTGTACTATACGAGCAGAACCATTATTGTCGACCACAAGTTTACCCCAATGACAAATACCCCAACTCCCAGTACACTGCTTTCCCTGTGATTATACTCTCAGTATTCAAACACGCAAAACATTTATGTATTTGCATTTTTACAGTCTTCTCTTTGTAACCACAATGTAAATCTACATTCATACACATTCTGCAATTTATTTCCCCTAAAATCTCGAAAAATGATTCATCGAATCTTTACTAGTGTCTCAGACATCTAGAACAAAGTATTTATCGTAAAAATTTCCGTAGAACGAAAATTCTCGAAATTTGGTAAAAATAGCAAGAAAACTTCAAACGATTGTGCGAAAAAAACTTGTAGTTTAAGGTCATGATCCTGGATGATAAACTAGAGATCTACTTTTATCTTTCTTTTTCTCTTGGAAGTTGTTTTTCAAAAATAATGATAGAAAAATATTCATGACACTTTTGAAAGTTTATTAAAACGATTCCTGAAGTTTCAAAGTGAAATCTTTTGTAGTTTAGGTGCAGGTAGTTCCACAAAAGTCGATAAGTTTATCAAGATTCAATTTATCGACTTATTTTTTGCAACTACTGCGCTCAAACTCAAAAAAAGTCACTTTGGAACTTTGTGAATCATCTTAGGAAACTTTGAGGTATGTCATGAATGTTTAATTTATTGTTATTTTTGAAAAAAGACCCCAGGAGAAGGACAAGAAGGATAAAAGTAGATCCCTAGTTTACCATTCAAAATATTGGACATTGCCTTAATGAATAGTTCTTTATAACCCTTTATTGAAGCATTTAAGGCAGTTGCAAATAGGCGTTTTTTTGTTTATTAATTTATGCTAAAAAAAAATTTCTAAAGATTTTTATCGTTAGTAAAAAATGTTGTCCACTAGATAATGCTTTAAATATTTAAAAATTTTTTTCTAGGCTGAAAGGAGATTTTAGTTTTTGAAAGGATTGGTAAATAACAGCTTCTTATAATCTCCAGATTTTTGATATCGATTGTGAGGGAAATTGATTCGTGCCACCAAGCGGCATAATGTAGAATCAATAAGGCGGGAAATTTAAATTATTCGAAACTGAATCTAATTATATTTTGAGTAGTTATAATTCTATCTAGTTATAATTTTATCTAGTTATAATTGTACCCAGTTATAATTGTCATTATGCAATGTTTTTCAGTGCACATTTAAAATTTACAATCTCGATTGCCTTTGATATATTTTTAATGGTTGATTAATAATAAATATATTGATAACTTATTAAAAAAGTTGGTTAGGAAAGGTTTATAAATTGCCAAAACAGTTTTTAGAATAGAGCGATTTTACCCGTGATGAATCAATTTCTCTGGTTATGAGATAAATGTTAATTTCTTTGAAACATTGTATGATCGCATATGCATGGCAAATTGAAAAAATGGAATGAAATCAGGGGCTTTCAAACGAGATCCTTAAGCACTGTGCAGTCACAGCAGACAAAGGAAATTTTAAACAAGCCCATTATTCGCTTTGCAGACAGTATTCAACATTGACAATGCTTTGAAGATCACTCATTGTAGTCTCGGCTTCATGTCAATTAAAGTTTCAATTTCAAATCTGAT
The DNA here is from genome assembly GCA_011057455.1 of Ganaspis sp. Gsp50. Classification (NCBI taxonomy): domain Eukaryota; kingdom Metazoa; phylum Arthropoda; class Insecta; order Hymenoptera; family Figitidae; genus Ganaspis; species Ganaspis sp. Gsp50. The sequence continues at coordinate 17,970 of WNHD01000471.1, forward strand.
GGATAATTCCATCATGTGACACTTTACATTTTCCCATTAATTAATTCATACATATAGGTCGCAATAATGCACTTTTGAATTTCAAACATTCTATTTTTAAAAGAAATATGTTTTTAAAGAATATACTTCTTAAAGAGGAAAACACTGTTTAGAAGAGAAACACTTTTTTAAAGAAAGAATCTTTTTTTAAAGAAAGACTCTTTTTTTAAAGAAAGACAGATTTTTGAAAGGAAGACTTTTAAAAGAAATACTTTTAAAAGAAATACTTTATTCAAAGAAAGACTTTTTAATGAAAAAGATGATTTAAAAGGAAGATTTTTTATAGGAAAGACTTGTTTAAAAGAATTCTAAAAGAGAGAAGATTCGCTTAATTGTTAAAATAAACATTTCGTTAGAAATGGGAAAAATTACTGAGCTGAAGAGTCTTTAGTGTCAAATATGCGAAAAAGTTTAAATAAAGTCATTGAACCGTTTCAGCTTCTGGGAACTTTTGCTAAAGTTCTCTGCAGGAAGTTTGTTCTTGTTTTCCTTGAAAATTTCGGAGATGAAACTATAGGAGCCACTTTTCCGGTTAATTGTAACTTTCTATTTAACTTGAATTTCCTTTAAAGACAAAGCAGGAAGTATCAACGTTTAATTCTTCAACACCAAACAAACTTTACACAATTATAAATTCTCACAAAAGAATGATTAATTCCATTCTTTCAAGCAGCTCCACTGTTCAGCATCCCTTGAAAAAAATATGCAATTTCAAATTCTCTTCTTTTACAATTCCTTTTACAAAACTCATAGATGAAATTCTTTCCAAGGCGAATCTTTCCCTTATCCGTAGGTACAAGAATTTACGGTTTTAAATTCCAAAAGAAATTTTTCTTTACCCTTAACACACAATTTCCGTTTTTCTAAATTCCAATCCTGCATTTTTCGAAGGTGAATATTGTCTTCAATGTTAAAAAATCTTTAATGTTATTAAAGTCCTTCTTAATTGTTATAAAATAATGTTATTTAAAAATAAATTTGTAAAAATACATTTGTAAAAATAAATATTTGTAAAAATAAATATCTTAACAATATTAATTATTTTTATCAGGAAGCAGAACAATTAAAAAAAAGCAGAGAATATGAAAAATCTTTTTGAATCGAGAAAATTGAGATGGTGGTGAATAGAGACCGGATACTCGAGCGAAGTTAGACTTCCGCAATTAATTCTGGCGTGAAGCAATTAAAAGACTGGGAAAGTTTTAGGGAACTTCATCTCTCTTTGAATATTCCTCAAGCTCTTTGCATCGGTTTGGCCTTTTCTTTTCATCGTGCTCATCCCTTTGGATAAAAGGGGCACTCGAACCGAGTTTTCACCAGTGCTTATTGGACCCGAAGCAAGAGACAATAGAAGAGACTGATGCTGGACTTTCGTAAGATAACTCTGTGGACAGACAAGACGTCGGTTAGGGGAACTTTTCTCTTTTCCTTCTTCACCCCGACGACTTCTTTGTCCTTTTGTTCTTCTTTCTTGTTTTCCACAAACGAGAAACCAGTAAAATCCTCCCTCCTCTCACCCATCATTTTATTCTTGTTTTTTGTTCCGCCAACAACTCAGTCATAAAACTTTGACTCTCCCGCTTTAATGATCCTTAACAAACGAATAAAATGCGAAAAAGTTCGATATCTCGTTATAAGGACAAATTTTAATTAATGCAAGCATATTTTTAGATAATTTTTCATGTAAACATGGTTTTACATCATTTTCATGCAAATATGTTTATGCATAATATTTATCTAAATATGTTTGTGCATAATTTTTAATGTGAACATTTTTTCATATAAATTATAATAAACATTAAATTTAATATACATTCTTTCGATTGTATAATAAGTCTCTTGTAATTGCGATGAATTTATTACAATAATTTAAATAAAGAAGCGCCAAGTTCTTTTTTATAAATATTTAACTGCTGGAAATGTCAACCTCAAACTTCTTAGTTTCTCGTAAATAAGCTCTTTGTGAATACGCTGCTATATAAAGAGTGGTTTAGTCTAATTTGTTAACAAATGGATTAAAAAGTTTTACTGTTTTCCAGACAAAGTATTGTTACAGTGACTGACTGCCGACTGAGGTGCTTTGAACCGCGTAGACCCTTTTTATCCTCTCGAGTAGTCCCCACTCCGCCGAGCCACAATGACGCGCGAATGAGCGCGCGCAATTTCCGCCTAGCAGTGGAGGCTACTGAATAGTATAAAAAGGGTGGGAGCGTCCGAGAGAGCTCAGTCGTCATTGGCTCGCTCTCCTACTACCATCACTCTTATAAAGTCAACCTTTCCAAATCTCTTGTTTAAAAATATGTTTCACACAGTTTTTTGCATAAGGCTTCGTAATAGTAAAAATTTATTTGCTTAAATTCTCTTATAAATGGAAAGTCAACTTGCTTCAAAATTCCTTTTTTAATTATTAATCTTTTCCATATATTTCAAAATGTAATTTTTTAGTTTATAATTTTTCTGAATTTTTGCTTTGTATTTTTGTAAGTTTTGCTTTGTATTTTTTGTAATTCTTGCTTTGTGTTTTTTATAATTTTGGCTTTGTATTTTTTATGATTATTGATTTGTATTTTTTATAATTCTTGATTTGTATTTTTTGTTATTTTTACTTAATAATTTCTACTTTGTAATTTAATTTTTACTTTACTACCTTACTATAAGGTAGAAATGTGTGGAAACTGTTGAGGTGGAAGTACGAGTGGAATGGAGTTTAATATTAAACGTTAGGAAGATGTCTTATCAGAAATCTTGAAGCCATTTATGCGGCGTGATATCGCGAGGATCGCGGACAATTCGTCTACGGCTGAAGATACATTATAGGCAAGATTCTCAAAGTAACCGCGAGCTCTTGCAGTCAGTATGCTCGTCTGCAAGATATTTTCCGCCTGGACGGCGAAGAGCTTACTCTCCTCAGCCTCCGTTCGAGTCAAGAACAGTATCTCTCGAGATTAATACACTACAGTCTATCCCACAAGTTCTCTTCATACTCACTGACTTAGACAGCACAGAAAATTTAATATTTTATGCTCTTCCCTTACATCCAAAGTTATTTTCCAGGAATTAATTTGTTCCGCTCCTCGGTTCATCATTACGTAATTCAGCACTGATGGATATCGATGAAAAATGTGCATATTTACGTGTGTACAAAAGTATTTTAATTATAATCTTTTAAACAGTTTTTCAAAATATTTTAAGGTCTTTTAAATTAATTTTTGAAATTGCTTTTGATATTCAGTGTAGGTACTTAAAAGACCGTCTACGACAGTTCGAAAGAAATATAAATATAATGTATAATATAATGAATAATATAATGTATAACTTAATCGTATGATTATAATAATTATATTATTATAATGTATAATATAAGATATAATATAATATACTGTACATAAATAAATTAAATATGATGTATGAAAGTTATAAGAGCAAGTTTGCAATTATTGAAAAGTAAATTAAACTTCAGGAAAATATCGAGAAATTGTTTCGCGCCTAGATTCGAAAGTAAATCAATTTTGTGGTCCAGGTGGCGGTAGTGCGCATCGTCCAAGATGGCCGCAGTGGTTCGAATGTTGTAAACAAAGCGTCAGTGAGACTTTCCTTGATCCTGGCACTCTTTTGAAATCAAATAGAGATTTTGCGTTTTAATTTGAAATGGAAATTTCGTGTAGAAGCGTATCCGACGCTTATTTTTAATAAATAATAATAATAATAAGAGTAATAATAATAATAATAATAATAATAATAATATTAATAATAATAATAATAATAATAATGAAAATAAAAAATACACTCTCATTATTGATAAGAATGTAATAAATTCAATACCTAAAAGAAGAAATATAAAATTAAGAATTTATCATTCGGTCGTTATATATATTAAAAAGTAGAAATATATATTGCGTGTTTTAAATTTTCGTGCAAACAAAATATATTCACATTCGTATTACAAGTATTCCAAGAGTAAATAAGAGAGAAAATGCTTTGTGTTTTTAAGAATGGAATAAAATTCAAAAAGCAAGTGGATAGGGTGTCAAAGGCATGAAGCAGCTTTGCGTATATTTTCACTGACATGAGGAAAGGGAAGACAATAGATCTTCCTTCACTGTGTCTGACCACACACGGTTTATTCTACTCCCTGAAATCCTCACTTGCACTACAAACATTTCTAAGCCGAAAAATAAACACATAACGCTCGTGTTTAATTAATACGAGAATTAATATTAAAATTTAAATTATACGTGTATATTCGCATACAAATCAAATAGTTAATTAAAAGTATTATGCACCCTAGAAAATTCGCTTCAATACTCCAAATAATCCTTTCTCGAATTTAATACAAGCCAACATCATTTTACATATTTAAAAATTGTCTTTTTGTTATTTTCTTTTTCGAAACAATGACAGGACGCATTGTTATTTTGATACCATTATTTTTTACATAAAGTGATTTGCTAAATTAATAAAGAGAAACAAAGCACAGTATTATAAGTATATTAATTTTTTTTATTATTTTTGAGTTTTTCTGTATTTTTTTCCTTTTCTTTTTTTTAGTACGAGTAATGCGAAAAATAAGTTTAATTGTAGTGTCAACAAAGCGTTTGCAGTCGTTGCGTGTTCTATTGTCAAATATAAAAGATGTTGGAGTGCAGAACTGTTAGACGAAGTACACATAAGAGAACCTGAGGCTTTCATTTTTTCACCTGCAGTCTCATCTTTGTGTTTCAGAAGAAAAACGAGGAGTAGGACCGGGTCAAGATACAGCTTCAAGACCACTACTTTTCTACGGTTCTCTACATTCTCTGCGACACTAAAATGCATGTTTCATGCACTCATATGCGCCACGTGCAGTGAAACATATTTTATAAACAGCTTCATATTTGCAAGGATTTACCATTGCGACAGTTATTGTCCTGCAGGAACACGCTGCTGTTACCAAATTTTCACTCAATTTACGAGTCTAGTCTTACAATTCTTGTTTTTCATTTTACACGTAAACGTATAGTTCTTGGAGAAAATTTCATTTATTTTTTCGCTCGTGAAGATTTTCAACTTTGTGTGGCAAAGGAAACGAGTAGAACTTTTTAGGAGTTTGTTTTTAATTTAGGGATTAATTTCATAAAAATATAAATCACTTGTGGAAGTGAGAGGGAAAAAGTAGGTTTAGTGGAAAGGCGTTGGCTTTGTTTGCATGTGCAAGTATTTAGCCTAGATTGCTAAAACAGGGTAGTGTGGCTTTGTTTGGGTTACTTTAAGATGAAAGACGAATGATTTAAAGTCACGCGATGCTGAGCTTACCTAAGAGAGTTTACATTCTAAGGCGCCTGGATTTTGCATGAAATGAAAGCATGCTGTTCATGAACGGCTTTCCTCGAAACTACCATTTATCAGCATAATCTAATATCAATTTATTTTTAGCCAAAATCTGTTCAATAATACGTTATAATTCAAATTATGAACGCTGGATAAAATTAGGAGCTTCCTCTGTGAAGAAACAAAATGTATGGAAATGAATAAAAAGAATGAAAGAAAAATTGGCATTTATCACGTTTTTGCAATGAATAAAAATTGATGAATAAAAAAGGATGAATAAAAAAGGATGTAGAAAAAAGAATGAAAACAAGAGGATGAAAACAAAAGGATGAAAACAAAAGGATCATTATAAAAGGATGAATAAAAAAGAATGAAAACAAAAGGATCATTATAAAAGGATGAATAAAAAAGGATGAATAGAAAAGAATGAATAAAAAGGATGAATAAAAAAGGATGAATAAAAAAGAATGAATAAAAAGGATGAATAAAAAAGGATGAATAAAAAAGAATGAATACAAAAGAATGAATAAAAAAGAATGAATAAAAAAAGGACGAATAAAAAAGATGATTAAAAAAAGGATGAATAACAACAAAAAAACGAAAGATGAATAAGTCGAAATAAACTGAAAAAAGAAAGAAAGGAAAATAATCAGTAGTCGCATTTACAAGAAAGTGGTCAAGTTAAAGTGAAAAGTGTGAAACTTTATATTAAAAGAAGGTAAAAATTAAACCTAGCATTGAAAGGGTTGACTCTAGGGACTAAAAAATTTAATTTCGTGAGCCATTAACGGTACATTCCGGGCATACTTTAAACGAGAGAATGTGAACATGTGCAAATATAACTTTTACTTGTTTTAATCGCCACATATTTCCACCAAAGAGTTCTTTTCCAAGAGAGGAAATTTTTTACTGTATCGAATTCCTCTTCTCTACTTTTTTATCAAAAAGACAGTAAAGAGTTGATAAAAAAGGTTTTTATTCACTACACACAGCAATCAATGAACCTATTTTTCTTGAAACAAAAACAAAGTCCCAAAAAAAATTTCATTAAAAAAACCCAGGAAACGTATTTACACACGTAGTCTGAAAAAGAAAATTTATACCCCAAATTTATTCGCACAAACATTGTAGGTAGCAGAAATTATAACGAAAATGTTAATGAGCTTTTGTTCTCATTTAGCGCAAGTCTGTGCAATCTCGTTAATAAGAGAATGAAGATGGGATTATTATTGCATGTGAAGGTAAGCTCTCGAGAATATTTGACATTGAAGATTCGTGCTCAGTTAGCGCGGCAAAGACGATGTGCTTACGTAGGCTTTGCTCGTGTAATAAGCTGGGATTAAACGTAAATTCAATAACTTGAACCGCGCAACAGAACGCCATGAACGAAGAACATATCCTGAAGCACAAGGCACGTCTGTATAACCGCATCAGACCATATCAAAGCACCAACGAAAGCAACGATCTGCTGCCTTAACCACTTACAGAACTTGGCCTTCTCTACTTCATGTACATAATGCAACTCCTAACCACCACCCGTAAACTACATTCTACGTTAACAGTACCCAATTCCTCAATAATCTCTCCATTTAATTGAAAACCTCACTTTCACGACTTCCTGGAACATAAGTTTAGCCCGCTTTTCATAAGTTTTCCAATCAAATTTCTCTTCATTCAAACGCTCGCAACAGATTCTTTAGCTTCAGATTAAAACTTACTATTACGTGAAAATTTCATGTTTGTAATGTTTTTAGCGAATTTGATAAACAATTTTTATTGGAGATTTTGATGAGAATTTCCTATTGAAAATCTTGATAAGAATTCTGTATTGGAAATCTTGATGAGAATTCTTTATTAGAAATATTGATGGAATTTTTTTTTAGAAACCTTAGTGAGAATTCTTTATTAGAAATCTTGATGAGAATTCTCTTTTAGAAACCTTAGTGAGAATTCTTTATTAGAAATCTTGATGAGAATGATTTATTAGAAATCTTGGTGAGAATTCTTTAATAGAAATGAAGATTCTTCAATTTTAATGTAACTTTAAATTTTATTTTTATGTCTGTCTTATTCAATCTTTTTCTGCTTCCTCAGAGGGAAGCATTGTGTTTTTTATTTCGATAATTTTACTTGAGAAATAAAAAACATGAAGTTTCATTTAATTGCCAAAAAGCCACATTTGATTGTGATTATATTCCCTTAAAAAAAGCTGCCATGTAAAAAATACATTCATTTTGTTTAAATTTTATATGAAGAATTTTTTTTCTATTTTCCAGAGAAAGTATTTTGATTGTCTACTCAATGCAGCGTGTCGATATCGACTTAGCTTCTTTGAGTCGCGAGGCTCCTTCTTATACTCTCGAGAAGCCCCCACTCCGTCGAGCCACTGTGACGCGCGCATGAGCGCGCGCACCTTCAGGCTAGCAGTGGGAGCTACTGAAGAGTATAAAAAGAGTGGGAGCGCCCGCAAGAGCTCAGTCGTAGTCGACTCACCGTCCTGCTACTATCTATTAGAAATACAACATTATAAACATTTTCTTTAAAAATTCCACTAACAAATTCAACACAGACAATGTTCGTGACATTCGGACTCATGTCATTATTTTGTTTTGTTACTTTTAACACAAAAAACTGACATGAAAATCGAAATTTTTCTACTATTGATTGATTCGGCACAGGTTAATTTTTATCGACTGAGTTGCCCAGGTGGCGCTGCGACTGTAAATTAATTTTTACACATTTTTGTTAGTAGAAAAGATGTTTTGATAGAACATCTTTTTTATCTTTAAAAGCTATACGAATTTTGATTACAGAATTTTAGAATAGTACAAAATGGTTAAAAAAATGTTTAATAAAAAAAATAATAAATAGGTTTTGTTAGTGTAGAAGTTTAAATAGTAAATTAGTTCAGTAAGAGTTTTGTTAATAACTACGATTTGATAATACGTAAGTTTAGATAGTAGAAAAACTGCAAATAAGGGAGAAGTTTATTTACAAACAAGAATGTTTTATAACTTCTAGTATTTTTACACATTTTCGTTTGCTGTTCTATGACTCTCTGGTTGGGATAATATTGGTTAATGAATACCAAGAAAAGCTCGTTTCAGTGGGAAAAAAAGCACAATAACGTACTTTTACACCTCTGGAAATTAAAGGGACGTCGTTGCCAGCCAGTAACCGGGTTTATGAGCCATGAAAATCTTCTCATCAGTTTTAAGGCTTTCCATTCTTTACACATGTGCTCGGATTTTTTGCACCAGCTCAACCAGCTTCAGTGGCTTACAAACTGGCTTTTCGCACGCATTTAGAACAAAATGTTACAAAAAAGATAGAAAGCACATTTCTTCCGTATTTCCTCCTTAAAAGCATTTATCCATAAAATTAGAATAATTTCCTAATAAATAATTAAATAAAATTAAACTGTATTTAATTTTTCAAAACATTTCTAATTTGCATTAATTTTTGTAAATTATCTTCAACTGGTTTAATGATTCAAACGAAAAATGAATTTTTTAATTGTAAAGAATAGAAAGAAAACAAATAAATTAAATAAAAAATAAAATAAATAGAAATTAAATACATTAATTTAATAAAATGGATACAAATTAAATAAATTAAAATAAAATATATACAAAGTAAAATGAATAGAAAAGAAGAAAATAGAAAAGAAAGATTGAAATCTTACTTTTGTTTGAATAGTTTGCAATTCTGGAACAAAAAAATTAATTCTTTCTTTAAATCCAATTTTCGAGAAACTTAATGTTTTTTTTATAGCGGACAATAAAAAGCGAGAAAAAGAGATTAGTTTTTCAAGACGAAAATTACAAGCCCTTATAGTAGTAATTAGAAGAAAATATGGCTGGGCGCCAGACAGCACCTCATTCTTATCTAGATCTTTCTCTCATTACACTTTCGCATCTTCTCTTGTTTTTTTCCCTTTTTCTGAAAAGACTATGAGAAGAATCTCTTCCATCTCAGCAAACTCACTGTTGAAGAAAAGTTTTACCCTTTTCCAGGCTTTTTACAGCCTTATCGTAATCCTCCAATTAGAAGCAATCGCTCTACCTAAGGAGACTTATTATTTTTTAGTACTTTTTGCATATTAACCATAACTCCTTTATGCATGAAATCTCCTCATTATTCGAACCGAATTGAATTTTTTTTTAGCTTCAGTCTAAGTACGAAAGTGTAATATACGATGTCTTAGTTTTTGCGATAAAAAATGTTATCCCTTTTGGAAGAAATGAATGAGTTTTATCATCAATCAACGTTCTTTTTATTAAATCGTAATTAACTTTTCAAAAACATTCATTTCAAAAAGGTATAATTTCACTCAAAAAGAGAAACCATTAATTGGCTTTCAGCATTTCCATTCCAGCATTCAGAAAATTACGAATGGATAATTAGCGCATGATGAAACATGTAATATCAATTAACGTTTAATGATAATCTAAAACTTGATGGATTTTAAAAGCGCAGACTTTACGAATTTTAATTATACATTTATTCCGTCTGTAATTCGATTAGTAGCCTCAGGGAAAACTCAAAGTATGTGTAATGAAATATTAATAAATGACAATTTATGTAAATCCGAAATCAAAGTAATTAAAAATACTCACTTTCAAAAGAAATAATTTTAAGAATTTTAAGTTGTGACAAATGAAATGATCAAACGTAATTGTTAATATAATCGTTAATATTATTGTTAATGTAAATGTTAATGTAAATGTTAATGCAAATTTTAATATAAATGTTAAAGTAAATGTTAATATTAATGTAAATGTTAATGTAAATATTAACGTAAATGTAGTTATGAAAATTGGAAATTAAAAATAGAAATTGCGATTGTTTTGTAATTTATAAAAAGAAATGTAAAACAGAAAAACCTCTCGTGAAAATACGTTGGAAATTTCCGATTCGCAAATAAAATTATCGTCGTAAAAAAGAGATAGTGTCCAGTGTAAAGTTGGAACAAAGTAACTTCGACGTCGTTTCCGGAAGAGGAATCTTTTAAACGAACAATGAACCAATTTCGTTGAAGCAAGTCGAGTTAACGGTGATCGACTCACGCCTACATCAGTGTCCTTTTGAGCACATATATACTAACTAGACACACATTTTCACTGCCTTTTACACACACGAAAAAAATTCAAACAAAATTCTCTTTCTATTTTTTTTTACTTTTTTAAATTTAATTAATTTAAACTGTTTCGAATTAAGCTATTATATAATAAAAAGAGAATCTTCTTTTAATTTAATATCAACTTTTCAATTTCTTATTCACTCTATCATTTTTTAAAACAATTTATTTTATCATTTTGAAAACTCACAAACTTCTTACTTTGCTAATTCTTTATTTGCTAATTTATTTTAAAAAAATTGTAATTTTTTAATTTGCTTTGTAATTTTTTAAATTGTTTCGCAATTTCTAATTCGCTTTGTAGTTTTTTAAATTATTTCGCATTTTTCTAAATTATTTTTTAATTTTTAAAACTATTTCCCAATTTTTTGAACTATTTCCAGTCTCCTAAATTATTATTCGGTCTTTAAAATTATTTTTAAGATTTTTAAATTGTTGCCTAATGTTCCAAATAATGTGATATTACAAATGGAGAAAAAATTAAAAATTCATTCATTACGAACCAAAGAGAAAATCTTAATTAGGTTATGCAATTATTTTCTAATAAGCTCTAGTACCTCATAACTGCTTCAACAGCAATTCTGATTTGATATTCAGATTCTGATTTCGAATTTCAAATATTCTGTTTACAAGCGCACATATGGTAATAAAAGTTAATAGCAATGTGTTTTAATATTTTCCATGCCAGGTGCAAAGCATAATAACAATGAAGAAAATTCATGAAATTCCGATTTTCCAACTATAAACATATTGTTAATTTTCCCTTTCCAAAAAATAAATCTTAATCAATCGAAATTTGTTTACCAAAAACTTTTCAAATGTCCAGTTATTTTTATTTTTGTAGCTTTTATTTTTATAGTTATTATTTTCTTTTTTTATTATTGTTTAGTTGTTATTTTTTAGTTATTTTTAGTTTATTTTTTTTATTTCTGTTTTTAGTTATTTTTATTTTATTTTTTTTAATTCTGTTTTTAGTTATTTTTATTTTATTTTTTTTTAATTCTGTTTTTAGTTATTTTTATTGTTTTTGGTTATATAATTTATTCACTTAATTTAGCAGTGAAATTCAATTTTAAAAGTCATTCACAAGACAATAACGGGAAAATTGAATTTGTGCGCAAATGAGTCACGTACTGAATTTCGGGAATCTTGATAGAGTTAATTTTGTAGTTAGTGACTCCAAATTTCCATTTGGGTACTTGAACATGAAGTTCATTAAGGGTTCTTTGGTCCGTTTTGGGTCGAATACAGTCGACGTTCAACAGACAATTTCGATTCCTTTGGGGTGTTAACTCCAACGATAAACATCCCTTAATGCAACTTGAACAGAGAAGGGAGCTTTTCAGCACCACCAATACATCCAAAAGTTATGTCTATGATTTATGGAAAAACTTTTTCAACTGGAAAAAATCTACCAGTCGTTAGAACTCCTTTTATACTTTTTCCAACTTCCACCAAGTTTACGTACTTTTAAAATTTACATCCATTTCAATGTTGTAATTTTTTCTATTTTTTTACAAGCCATAAAATTACCAGATTCACTACTAAATTTTGTTTTCATCGTATTTCAATTTTAGACACACGCTTCTATACAATTTGATTCAATTTATTTTCATTTTATTCATTTCAACTTTGATTCAATATCATTGTTTTTCTTTTATTTGTTATTTATTAATTTTAATTAAATTTTATTGATTTTTGTTTTAATTTTGTTTAGTTTATTTAAATATTAACTTAGTTTATTTAAATATTAATTTAGTTTATTTAAATATTAATTTAGTTTACAATTTTTTTTAGTTTACAGTTTTCTTGAATTATTGTTTAAATATTTCTCTGTATCTTTTATTGTTAGTAAAAATAACTTTCAATTAATTAAAGTCTTTAGTTTCCAGTAGTTGTTTTGAATTTTCGCGGTTTTCAACTTAAGCGCCACTAAAGGAGAGTGGCGCTCTTTCTCTAGTGGCGTTATTCCTCTAGTGGCGCTTTTCGGAACTTTGGCGATGATCTAATCTAACCTGTGTCCAATCTATAATCTCTGCGTCTAATGGCCGACGTTTCAGCTTTTAATGGTGAAGTTTCTTTGCAACAGTTTCTGACAAATTGCTTAACTCGAAGCAAACTAAAGAGGCTGAATAAATAATCAATTGATATTAATTTTCAAAAGAGGAGAAAGTTCCACCCACTCTGCAGAAGAACCTAGGAAAGGTCACGAAAGAAGGCAAAAAGGATGTTGGTCTGCTTCTGTGAATTGCAAGAAGTTTTGTAAGCTTCAAGATGGAAGATGGAAGGAACTGAGGTCGAACTAAAGGGCTGTCGTTTTTCGATAGAACGACTGCATAGTACATATACACTGACACAGAAACGAGTCTCGTCTCAAAGCTGCTGCAATATTCAGCGCGTCGAGGGATGCATTGCAGCAGAAATGGAGGAATGGCAACTTGGGGCTATCACTGAGAAGGCGGCCTGAGAAGTAAACTAAATAAAACACCAAAAAATAAATAAATAAAAAGACTCAAGCGAAAATGCTTCGATAAACTAGAAATAACCCACGTTTCCTTAAAAGCTTTGATTAGAATCTACCAGTTCTACAATTGTAAACTTATTCTGGTGCGCAAAAAATGCTTTTCCATTTTTTATAAATAAACGCATGTTTCAAAATCGTTTCTCTTTGTATTAATTTCTTATAAATCTTTCAAAATAATTTGTATTCTTTTATTAATAAAAAATAAAAATTAATAATAAAAAGACATTTCTAAAATTATTTTGTTTCCAAAATCCAAATGGAATCTCTCTAAATATAAATCAACGACAAGAGCGCTATAATCCCAAATCAGCGCATGCGCGGAGAACCAGCGAATTTCTAGGTTATGACTAAAGCTGTGTTCATACGCTGATTGAAATTCACTTCTAATTCATTTGATTCCGATTTACAAATCAAAGTTGAACCATTATATATACAATATTTATAGTTTTTTGAAATTTTTGAAAATGCGAATTTACTATCGGATTAAAATTTTTATTTCCGTAAAGTATAGATCGCTGATTGAGATTTGAAAGACAGTTGTGCGAGGGCGTCCCGTATAACGAGTAAAGCTTTGAGTCACGAAGACAACGAGGCGTCCTCACGATTCCAATGGTTCGGAGTCCTTATCCTTTATAGACAGGATAATTTATTTCTCGTTGAGCGCACGTGGGCTCGATTCGTGGGAAGCGGGGAGAGAAAAAGAAAGGAAAGGACACTAAACAAGAAGGGGAAGTCCCTTTGCAAGAAAATAATTGAAGACTATAAGTAATAACCAGGCAAACTTTTAAAAAAATCCTCCCATTAAATTTCATTCTCTCGGAATTTCATTTTGCAAGATCATTTTTTTCCTCGTCAAATAATATGTACATTGGAAAACTGTTTCATGCAAGTATCTTTCGAACAGATTGGAAAAAGTAGATATTGAATATCTAATTTGATTCAATATTTGAATTCCAAATGACACGGGATCCTCTCTGCAATAATTTCAAACGAAGCTATTGAAATGTGACCTTCGGTATTGAATTACTTTATTGTATTTTTATTAAGTTGAATCTAATGCTTATTTTTACGTTTGCATATTTTAGGCATTCGTTTTTTAAATATTTGTTATTTTAATGTTTATTTTTCAGTGTTTATTTTTCAGTATTTATTTTTCAGTATTTATTTTTCAAAATACATTTTTCAATACTTATTGTTTAATAATTATTATACAATATTTACTTCCAATATTTATTCTTCAATATTTTTTTAATACTCATCTTTCATTGTTTTTTTTTTCAAAATACGTTTTAGATATTTATTTATTGTTATTTTTTAATATTTACTTTACAAGTCCTTTTTTAATATTTACTGTCTTAAATATTTTCTTCTTTCTTATTTTTTTTATTCAAACTTTCGCGCGTCTCCATTTCATCTCTTCGCATAGTGGGGACTCTCCCGTCGAATATGTATGCTTACGAAAATACGAAGTTTCCCCTCTAGATGCTAGATGTATTTTACGACTATCGACGTGTGTCGAAGAAAGCAGTAGAAATTAGGAACGAAAGAAACACATTTTTAATTAAGTCTTAGATAAATTACCTAGATGCGGCAAGGGTCTGTGGTGGGGACGACCGATATATATAGCACACTAGATTTTACGCGTACGAAACTGCTGCCCTCTTCAACTTTTCGCCGTTTCCAAGGTCATAACTTGGAAATAGCGGAAACAGTGGTTCAAACAGATTTTCAGAAATTGAGCCACAATGAAATGTTCTGAATACGAAACATAAGGGTAATTAGAACTATTATGTTTTGCGGCTTTTGAGCTTTATTTTATTAGAATATACTGATATTTATGACCATATATTTTTTAATAATTTTGGAATTAATGCAGACGTTTCTCATATATTATAATAAAGTAGAAATTATCAACCAACTCAACATGGATAAATAAATATTAAATAATTATGTATATATATATATATACATAATTACAATATATAGTTATTTAATGTTAATTAATAATGAAAAATAATATAAGAAATAAATAATAATGGTACTAACAATTTATAAATAAAATAAATTATTATTTATTGCTGAAATGAGAATTTAATAAATTTTAAGAGGAATATTTATAAAATGTATGTAAATTAAAAAC
>WNHD01000472.1:0-96436 GCA_011057455.1 Ganaspis sp. Gsp50
AATTCAACATTGAGCGCGTCCGACTTCGAACGCTTTCTACTTCTCGCGCGCCCATTTTTGAACGCTTTTAATTCTTTATTTTATTCAACTTCGAGCGCGTCCGAATTCGAACGCATTCAACTTTGAGCGCGCCCAATTTTGAATGCTTTCAATTTTGTATTTCATCCAACTTTGCGCGCATTTGAATTTGAACGCATTTAACTATGAGCGCGTCCAAATTTAAACGTTTTCAACTTTGAGCGCGTCCATTCTAGAACGCTTTCTACTTCTCGCGCGCCCATTTTCGAACGCTTTCAATTTTTTTTTTTTATTTGACAGAGAATTTTGAATTCTTTCAACCTTGAGCGCGTCGAATTTTATTCTTTACTTTGCGCGCATCTAAATATTTAAATTATTGAAATAAATGAAATGAAATCCAAAAGCGCCAAATTTAAAAAAAAAATTTAGAAGCGTTTAAATTCGGAACCGTTAAAATTGAAAATGACCAAGAGAAAAAATGATAAAAATTGACAAAATGCGCGAATGGACGCGCAAAACGGAAAAATTCAAAAGTGACTCGATTTTGAAACTCTGATGTTAGACTTTTGTTGATACTAGCCAAAGTGGGTGAAAGGGACCCAATTGGGATATGTGAGGGGTGGCTGGTGTGGAAGAGCGTGTGTAGCCGCGTGTGTGTGGTAGTGTAAGGTACGGCCGGCTCCTGCTGGCATTACTGGAACGGCAATCGCTGATTGGGCCTGGTGGCCCACTATCTCTACGAACTGGCTTGAACCTGAGCCTGGAATTGCCACCTGTGCAGCCTGGACAGCCGCGCTGTGACTTGTCACATAGTATGGATTGTGTGCAGGAGGCCTCACACTGTTGTTGTTGTTGTTGTAGTAGTAGTGGTAGTTGTTGTAGTTGTTGTTGTTGTTGTTGTTGTTGTCGATGTAGATGTAGTTGTCGAGTTCAGTTGTTGTTCGTAGTCGGGTACCAAAGACACCACAAAACCAAAACCACAAAGAATTAGCCCAGAAAAAAGAAAGGCAGAAACAAAACCAGGGATTGGGATAATCAAATTTGGCGAGGAATTTTTTCTTGGAGAGAAATTATTTCTTTAATGCAGGAAAATCGTTTCTTTTTTTAGGGAATTTTTTTTATTTTAGAAAATTTGTTTTGTTTTTGAAAAAATTGTTTCACACTTTTGCAGAAAGATTTGTGCTTTTTGATTATTTTATTCTTTTGGAAAAAATGTTTTGTTCATTTAGAAAAATTGTTTTATTCTTTCAGAAAAATGGTTTCATTCGTTTAAAGAAATTTTTTTATTATTTAAATCGTTTTATTCTTTTAGAGAAATTGTTTCATTGGTTTAAAGAAATTGTTCTATTTTTTTAATTGTTTTATTCTTTTAGAAAAATTGTTTCATTCGTTTAAAGAAATTGTTTTATTTTTTTAATTGTTTTATTCTTTTAGAAAAATTATTTTATTCTTTCAGAAAAATTCTTTCATTCGTTTAAAGAAATTGTTTTATTCTTTTAGAAAAATTGTTTCATTCGTTTAAAGAAATTGTTCTATTTTTTTTAATTGTTTTATTCTTTTAGAAAAATTGTTTCTTTCGTTTAAAGAAATTGTTCTATTTTTTTTAATTGTTTTATTCTTTTAGAAAAATTGTTTCTTTCGTTTAAAGAAATTGTTTTATTTTTTAATTGTTTTATTCGTTTAGAAAAATTGTTTTATTCGTTTAGAAAAATTGTTTTATTCTTTCAGAAAAATTCTTTCATTTGTTAAGGATAATTGTTTCATTCCTTTAAAGAAATTGTTTTATTTTCTTTAATTGTATAATTATTTCAGAAAAATTGTCTCATTCGTTTAAAGAAATTGTTTTATTCTTTTAGAAAAAATGTTTTATTCTTTTAGAAAAATTTGTTTATTCTTTCAGAAAAATTCTTTCATTTGATAAGAATAATTGTTTCATTCCTTTAAAGAAATTGTTTTATTTTCTTTAATTGTATAATTATTTCAGAAAAATTGTTTCATTCGTTTAAAGAAATTATTTTATTCTTTTAGAAAAAATGTTTTATTCTTTTAGAAAAATTTGTTTATTCTTTCAGAAAAATTCTTCCATTTGTTTAGATTAATTGTTTCGTTCCTTTAAAGAAATTGTTTAATTTTCTTTAATTGTTTTATTCTTTTAGAATAATTGTTTCATTCGTTTAAAGAAATTGTTTTATTTTTTAATTGTTTTATTCTTTTAGAAAAATTTGCTTATTCTTTCAGAAAAATTCTTTTATTTATTTAGATTAATTGTTTCATTCCTTTAAAGAAATTGTTTAATTTTCTTTAATTGTTTTATTTTTTTAGAAAAATTGTTTCATTCGTTTAACGAAATTGTATTATTGTTTTCAATTGCTTCATTTATTTTAGAACATTTTTCAATTCTTTTATAAAAATTGTTTCTTTCTTGTAGAAATTGTTTTATATTTTTAAATTGTTTCATTTTTTTATCAAAATTGTTCCATTCTTTTAGAAAATTTAATTCTTCAAAATTTAATTCCTTAATTCTCTTATAGAAATTTTTTTATTTTTTTTTAATTCCTTCATTTGTTTAAGAACAATTGTTTTTGTTAAAAGAAGAACATTTTTCTTAGAAAAATCGTTTCATTTTTATAAGAAAATTCTTCAGTTCTTTCAGAAAACTTGATTCATTATTTTAACAAATTTGTACCATTCTTTTTAGAAAATTTGTTTCTTTTATAGAAATTGTTTTATTTGTTTAAAATTATTTCATTTGTTTAAGGTCATTATTCTGTTCTTTTAGAAAAATTGTTTCATTCTTTTACCAAAACTATTCCATTCTTTTAGAAAAATCGTTTCATTTAGAAAGAATGTTTCATTTAGAAAAATTGTTTGATTTAGAAAAATTGTTTGATTTAGAAAAATTGTTTGATTTAGAAAAATTGTTTGATTTAGAAAGGTTGTTTCATTTAGAAAAACTGTTTCTTTTAGAAAAACAGTGTCACTCTTGTAGTAAATAAATATTTCCTTCTTTAAGACATTATTTCTTTAATTTCTTTTAAATTTTCTTAAAAAAAAAAATAAATGCTCCATTAGAAAAATCATTCCACCATTTCTTTGAAATTTTCTTTCGTTTTTTGCAATTCCATTATTAAAAAAGAAGATTTTTATTGAACAAAAACATGTTTTGCATTAAAAAAATATTGCATTTCTATATAAAAATTTTATTTTAATTACTTCGCTTTTTTATTAAAAAATAATCCATTAAATATTTTTTCATGAAAATTTTTTTAATTTGTCGATAAGAAAAAATTATCTTTCTTTCGAAAAATAATTATCTACTTATTATTTATTTATTCTTATTATTGTACTTATTCTTTTTATTGAAAAGAATTTTTAATTCCAGTATTTGTAATGTTTTATCCGTTTTTTTTTAATTTT
The DNA here is from genome assembly GCA_011057455.1 of Ganaspis sp. Gsp50. Taxonomy (NCBI): domain Eukaryota; kingdom Metazoa; phylum Arthropoda; class Insecta; order Hymenoptera; family Figitidae; genus Ganaspis; species Ganaspis sp. Gsp50. The sequence continues at coordinate 3,436 of WNHD01000472.1, forward strand.
TATTTTATTATTATAATTTTGTTTCTGTTAATTAAGCATAAATTATTTTTTTTTTTTTACTTTTTTTTAACTTCTAATGAATTTTTGTACTTATAATAATTTTTTTTCTTACGCATAATGAGTTTTTTTTTTAATTCCAACGATTTCTACTGCTCAGAAATGTTTTCTGTAAAAGGGAATGGAGTTCTGATAAAATATTTCAAGTGTCGGTAAGTCAATAATGCGCTCTACGATGGTAATTTTCAGTCGGTATTTAAAACTCTTATGTACATTATTATCAGTCGATTATGAAGCGATTCCTGTCGGTAAGTCGATAAAATCACGAAAGTCGGTAAAATGTAGTCGGTAAATCGATGAAATTCTAAAGAGTCGGTAAAGTTTTGTCGGTAAGTCGATAAAAAATCTAAAAAATGGCAATATTTTGTCGGCAAATCAATAATTTAGTAAAATATCGTTTTGTTCCGTCAAGTCGACAACATCGAGAAAAAAGTGTAAATGTAATCAATCGAAAGATAAATTCCTTAGAATTTGGCCATTTTGTTTTTTTCGATTCTTTATTTAAAAATGTCGATAAAATTGCAACAGGCTGATATTGTCGTGCCGGTAAGTCGATAAAGTTGCATTTTATTAATATTATGTTGCTAATCGAATCACTAGATCAATAATCATTATATCAAAAGTCGGTGAAAACGACGCGTTTTCATCAAACGTCGGCAAAACAGATTTTATCAAGCGTCGGTAAATCAGTAAACTTTAAAATCCAAAGTCGATAAATAAGCAAACTATTTTATCAAATATATGTAAACGGGTGAGATTTTGTTCATCAAACGTCGGTAAATAAGAAAACTGTTTTATCTAACGTCGGCAAACAAGTAAACTCCTTTATCAAGAGTCGGTAAACAAACAATATTTTTTATCAAAAGCCGGTAAATCAGTTATATAAATCAAAACCTCGATAAAATGAACAATATTCGAAAATATTTTTGTCGATTAGACTACCCAGACAATATTTTTATCAAAAAATTGTCTTGTTTTAAAAAAGTCGCATTTTTTTCGAAAAATTGTCTTGTTTTAAAAAGTTCACATTTTTGTTTGAAAAATATTGTAATATTTTTTGTCTTAGAAGTTGTGTCGAATTTTTGTGAGTCCTGTCGAATATTCGTGAGTCTTGGCGAATTTTCACGAGTCTTAGCGAATTTTTATTTTGTTTCCAAAAACGTCTTGTTCTCTTTGTGTATCAAAAATTTGGTCCTTTGTATTGTTGTTAAAATTGTGTCAGTACCGAGAACTCCAGGAAAGGGGGAAAGGAAAAATTCGGTTAGGAATAAAATTAAAAAGCATTAAAAGCGACAAAGCTCTCTGAAAGCCACCGCAGTACGACGCGTTTACGCCCTTCTTATCTACAGTATTTAAAAGAAAAAAAAGCCGCGAAAAAATACGTAGACTTTCGTCCATAAATTAATTTTGCTCCCAGCTGGTTAGCAGAAAAAAAGAGGATTTTAAAACATTGGAATTTAGAGGAAATCAAAAAGAAAAAAGAAAGAGAGTGAGAAAGAGAGATAAAGAGGGCAGTTAAATTAAAAATAAAGAAAAAGACGAGGAAATGAAAATAAAATAAAAAAAGAGAGTGATAAAGAAAGGTCCGTTAGAGTCCAGTTTTGACGCGTTTCCAGTAATGCCAATCAGGTTTTATATTTCTTTTCATTTTTTTTATTTTTATTTTTCTTTTTCCTTTTTTATTTTTATTTTTATTTTTCTTGTTTTCTTTTTCTTTTTATTTTTGATAGGTTTTATCAGTTATCAGGGCATCCTTTTTGGGAATGAAAATAATTCTCTGCTTTCAAATTGTAACTTTTTTTTTGTTGTTGTGAAAGAAGTCGTAAAAGATTTTTGTGGTGTGTAGATTTACACTGAATCAAGACAAACATCGAAGCCCAGCAGAAACAGAGAACATAGAGCGTGTGAGCTTTGTTTTTTTTTTTTAGCGAGAAACGGAAACTTTAGCTGTCGAGAAAATTAATTTATGGACACGATTGTGAAATTCACGTGGCATGCGGCATGATTTAATTCTAATAAAAATGATGTGCAGCGACTTGGCAGAAAATTGAACGAATTTTTTTTTTATTTAAGTATTTTTTCAATATTTAAATATTTTTGGACTTTTCAATATTTTTTGAATCTTGAGTTATTATATCAATCTTTAAATATTTTTTATCTTTTTTGTTATCAATGTTCAAATATTTTTTCAATCTTTAAATATTTTTAATCTTTAAACATTTTTTCAATCTTTAAATATTCTTTCAATCTTTTTTGTTATCAATCTTTAAATATTTTTTCAATCTTTAAATATTCTTTCAATCTTTAAATATTTTCTATCTTTTTTGTTATCAATCTTTAAATATTTTTTCAATCTTTAAATATTCTTTCAATCTTTAAATATTTTTTCAGTATTTAAATATTTTATCAATCTTTAAATACTTTTACAGTATTTAAATATTTTCAATCTTTAAATTTCTTATCAATCTTTATAGTTATTTAAATATTTTTGCAATATGCAAATTTTTATCAATTTTTTTCAATATGCTCCATTTTAATATATTTTCAATATGTAAATGTATGTCAATATTTTTTCAATATGCTTTATTCCAATACTTTTTCAATATATGCTTTATTTCAATATTTTTTCAATATGCTTTATTTCAATATTTTTCCAATACACAAAATTATTTAAATATTTTTTCAATCAGCAAATTTATTTCAACATTTTTTAACACGCAAATTTATTTCAATGTTTTTTCAATTATTTCGAATTTCAATTCTAAGATTTCAAAAATTCAAGATTTGTTTCATTTTTCGTTAATTATCAGCCGAGTCGCTTTAGTGATACAATATCGATACATTTTTGAAGAAAACATTCATTATTTACAATAAATGATTAATTAAAAAAATAATAAATTCACACCATTGATCGATTAATAAAAAACATAATTTATTGTTTCCAAAAAGAAAAAAAAAGAAAAAAATAACCAAATGATTTCTCTAATTAATATTTAATATTTATTTCTTAATTATTCTATCTATTGAAATAACGACCGAGTAATAAATTCTTAATTTTATTTTTTATATATAATAAATAAATAAATAAATAAATATAAATAAAACATAAAATACATAAAGAAATAAAATTTAGTTAATTATTTCTATTATTTTTAAAATTCAATTATTCTAATATTTAAAAGAATCGATTTTTCAGTTATTTAAAAAATCGATTATTCGGTTATTTTATATTCGATTTTTTGGTTATTTTAAAACTCGATTTTTCTGTTATTTTAAAAATCCTCAATTCGATTATTATGAAAAAGAGATAATTCGATTATTATGAAAAAGCGATATTTCGATTATTATGAAAAAGCGATAATTCGATTATTAAACAATAAATTATTCGATTATTATACATTTTTCGATTATTTTAAAAATCGACGATTCGATTATTAAAAAAAAAAACAAATATTAAATTAACGATTTTTCAATTAAAAAAAAACGTTTATTCGTTTATAAAAAAAAAATCAAAAAGCTTATCATAAATTTAAAATTCCCAACAATTAGAAAACAAACAAGAAACTGAACTTAATAATCGAAAAAACAATTTCTTTTAATCACCGAAAAAACAATTTTTTTAATAACCGAAAAAACAATTTTTTTAATCACCGAAAAAATAATTTCTTTTTATCACCGAAAAAACAATTTCTTTATTCTCCAAAAAACAATTTCTTTTAATCACCGAAAAAATAATTTCTTTTAATTACCGAAAAGACAATTTTTTTAATCACAATTCACCGAGAAAACAATTTCATTTAATTACAAAAAAAAAAACAATTCTTTTCGGTAAAACTTTGATTAAAATTCAGACAAATATCGATATTGTATCACAAATCCACTTGATGATTAGGCTTGCACCGATCGTACTACGTTAGTCAAAATAACCCTATTCCTTAATCTCCACTTAGTTTCAATGTTAATTCAATTAATAACCTGCAGAGCTAGTCACGTGATAATATTAAAAAACAAACTCACAAATAAAAATCGTGAGCATATATCTAATCTTACATTTCTTTTGTATAAATAATTTTATAAATAAAGAATTTTATTATAATAAAAATTGATTGTTTAGGGAAAAAGTGCAGAAACGATGTTTACCTGTTTTGGGCGATTTTCCTCAAGGTGTCGGGACTGCGAATGAGTTTGTCGAGCGTTTGCGTCAAGTTGGCAAAAGTGGGCCGATGAGTGCGCTCTTTTTGCCAGCAGTCCAACATGAGTTGATAAATTGCTTCGGGACAGTCCATCGGAGCCGGAAGTCGATAGCCCTTTTCGATGGACTTTATCACATCTTGGTTAGACCAGTTCCAATATGGCCGCTCGCCATAGGACATAACCTCCCAACACACGATTCCCATACTCCAAACGTCCGAAGCGCTTGTGAATTTTCTGAACGCTATCGCTTCTGGGGCTGTCCATCGTACTGGGATTTTACCTCCCTGAAAATTTAACAAAAAAAAACATCTTTATTATTACGAATTACATTTTTTGTAGGCCGTTTGCATAAATCTTGGCTTTTCTTTGTTTGCATAAATAAATAAGAAGTCAATTTTAGTCGTCAGAGAGCGTAGGAACAACTGCGCATGATTTTGGAAACATTTTTCATTGGAGGAAGCTCTTTGAACAAAAATTGTACTCAAAGAGCTTCCTCCAATGATAGAAGAGTATGATTTTTGTCCAAAGAGCTTCCTCCAATGAAAAATGTTCCGAGCATGCGTAGTTGGAGAGACTTTTGTCCAACAAGCTTCCACCAATGAAAAATGTTTCTAAAGGCATGCGCAGTGTACGGACGGTATCTGCGGAATCTTGTGCTATCATAAAAATATCGCAAGAGGCTATTAAAAACAAAAAAGGAAGAAAATAAAGAAAAAAATATGCCAGGGAGCATATTAGTTATTTCGTTCGATTTTAGGTGCAAAAGGGAATTTATAATTTTAAGGAAGGAGATTTTCTTCAATCAGAAGGGGATTTTTGAAAGAAAAAGGAGGATAACAATGTCATATTTCAAACTTATCTGAATATTTTGAATATTTATTTTTTAAAACTTTGAATTATTTTGAAGTATTTTGAAGTGTTTTTAAATATTTTGAAGTATTGGGAAGTATTTTAAAGTAATTTTATTTTTAAATATTTTAAAGAAATTTTAAGTATCTTTAAATATTTTGAAGCGTTTTGAAATACTTTTGAGTCTGAAGTATTTTCAAGCATTTTCAAGTTTTTTGTGATAATTTTAAGTATATTTTAATATCATTAAGTATTTTTAAGTATTTTTTAATATTCTGATGGATTTTTAAATATTTTCAATTGTAGTTTGAAGTATTTTAAAGTATTGGGAAATATTTTTAGATATTGTTATGGATTTTTAAATATTTGAAGACTTTTGAAATAGTCTCAAGTATTTTCAAATATTTTGAAGTATTTTAAATTAATTTAAAATATTCTGAATCATTTTAAAGTTTTTTATGATAATTGTACGTATTTTTTAATATTCTGATGGATTTTTAAATATTTTAAAGTCCAGTCTGAATTATTTCAAATTATTGGGAAATATTTTTAGATATTTTGATGAATTTTTAAAAGTTTGAAGTATTTTGAAATAGTCTTCAGTATATTCAAATATTTTGAAGTATTTTGAAGTAATATAAATAATTCTGAATTATTTTAAAGTTTTTTAGGATAATTTTAAGTAAATTTTAATATCATTAAGTATTTTTAAGTATTTTTTAATATTCTGATGGATTTTTAAATATTTTGAATTGTAGACTGAAGTATTTCAAAGTATTGGGAAATATTCTTAGATGTTTTGATGGATTTTTCAATATTTGAAATATTTTGAAATAGTCTGAAGTATTTTAAAGTAGTTTTATGTATTTTTAAATATTTTAAAGACCTTTTAAGTATTTTCAAATAATTTCAAGTATTTTAAAGTAATAGAAATTGAAGTAATATAATTTGAAGTATTTCAAAATATTTTATTTTACTTTTAAGTTTGTTTTGATATCATTAAGTATTTTTAAGTGTTTTTAAATTTTCTAATAGATTTATGAAAATTTTGAATTTTAGTCTGAAGTAGTTTAAAGTATTGGAAAGTATTTGACAATATTTTAAAGTAATTTTGAGATAATTTTAAAGAATCTTTGAGATATTTTGATGGATTTTTAAATATTTCAAGTGTTTCGAAATAGTCTGAAGTATTTTAAAATATAGTTTTATGTATTTTGGAATAGTTTAAATACATTTTAAGTATTTTTATGTATTTCTATGTATTTTTATGTATTTTTATGTATTTCTATATATTTTTATGTATTTCTATGTATTTCTATGTATTTTTATGTACTTTTATGTATTTTTATGTATTTTTATGTATTTCTATGTATTTCTATGTATTTTTATGTATTATTATATATTTTTTTATGTATTTCTATTTATTCTTATGTAGTTTTATGTAGTTTTATGTAGTTTTATGTAGTTTTAGGTAATTTTAAATATTTTTGAATATTTTGAAGAATTCGGAAGTATTAAGAAATACTTTATAGTACTTTAAATATTCTCAAATATTTTCAAGACTTTTGAAGTATTATGGATTTTTGTAATATAGTTTTAAATATTTTATAATATTTAGTAAATACGATTACTGTATTATTCGTTATTTTATGTATCTGTAATTTTTCTGTAATTCTGTAATTTGTCTTTTGACTGTTGGATTTATTGAGATAAACAAATCAAATCAAATTTTGAAATACTTTAAAAACATTTCAAGCATTCTTAAATATTTAGAAATATTTTTTATTTTTGGGTAGTATTTTTAAATATTTTGAAGTATTTTAAAGTACTCAGAAGTATTTTCAATACTCTTACAATATTTTAAAATCTTTTTATATACCTTATTTAATAAAATGCTAATATTTTTAAAAACTTGGAACTATTTTGAAATATTTTGAAATATTTTGAAGTATTTTAAAGTCTTTTAAAGTAATATAAAGGATTTTGAGTCATTTTCAACTAATTTTACATTAATTTTAAGTATATTTAAATACTTGAAAGTGCCTTTAAATATTCTGAAGTCTTTTATATAAAGTAATAAAAAGGATTTTGAAGTATTTTAAAGAAATTTTAATGTATATTTAAGCATTGTTATGTGTTTTAAAATTTTTTAAGTATTTGAAAATATTCTGAAATATTTTGAAGTAGTCTGAAGTATTTTAAAGCAGTTTAAAGTAGTTTTAAGTATTTTTAAATATTTTGAAGTATTTTGAAGTAGTCTGAAGTATTTTAAAGTAGTTTTCAGTATTTTGAAGTAGTCTAAAATATTTTAAAGTAGTTTCAAGTATTATTAAATATTTTGAAGTATTTTGAAGTACTCAGAAGTATTTTAAAGTAGTTTTAAGTGTTATTAAACATTTTGAAGTATTTTGAAGTAGTCGGAAGTATTTTAAAGTAGTTTTAAGTATTTTAAAAGATTTTGAAGTATTTTGGAGCAGTCTAAAATATTTTAAAGTAGTTTCAAGTATTATTAAATATTTTGAAGTATTTTGAAGTACTCAGAAGTATTTTGAAGTATTTTGAAGTATTTTGAAGTATCTGAAGTATTTTGAAGTAGTCTAAAGTAATTGTTATTACAATTAATTATTGTTGAAAAGTTATAAAACAAAAATTATTCAAAAATTACTTGACTCTAGGTGTTTCAGGGAATTTTTTAAGAAAGGTGGAAAATAAGGTGAAAAGAGAAAAAAAGGGAACGAACTGTGATCCCTGTTACTCATAATTTGTATGCAATAAAAAATAATTCTAAATCCGAAAAATGACAGTTATAATATGATTTGAAATGATATAATGAAATATAATTAATGTATTTGAAATATGTGACGCGTCGCGAAGAAAGGTACCTTAGCATCAAACGAAATTAGGTTACGTTTGGTGGTAGTTTTAACTTGATTAAAGCTTCCTTTTTAATTATCTGAAATCAAAAACAATGTTTCTTGAATAGCTTTTTTGTATACTATCGACTATTTTTTACTGTTTCTGTCGACAGATAATTAAAAACGAAGATTTAATCAAGTTAAAACTATCAGCAAACATAACCTAATTTTGTTTGATGCTAAGGTACCTTTCTTTGCGACGGGTCACATATAATGATTTGAAAATGTAAAAAAAAACTGAAATGCCTTACCCTGGTGGTGTAAGCTCCTTCTGTCGCGCTCTCGATCTCGCGACTGAGGCCGAAATCGGCAATTTTGCAGACGAGGGCGGCATTGACGAGGACGTTCCTTGCCGCGAGGTCCCGATGGACGTAGTTCATCTCTGCGAGGTACTGCATACCGCTGGCTATACCGCGCAGCATCCCGACCAACTGGAGGACCTGGAATTTGCCGTCGTTGGCTCGGAGGAAAGTGTCGAGGCTGCCATTCTCCATAAATTCGGTTATGATCATGACTGGATTGCTCTTGGTCACCACCCCCTGAAGGAATATCACATTGGGGTGCTCAAACTGACCCATTATCGATGCTTCAGTCAGGAAGTCGTTACGCGCCTTGTCAGCGGATCCCGGCTTCAAAGTCTTAATTGCCACGTCGATTTCCGATCGACCGTCTGGCGGCAGCTTCAATTTTCCTCTACACACGTCTCCGAACTCCCCTCCACCTGAACAAAGCACAAATCAAATTGTTAGACACTGGTAAATCATTATTTTCACAAAATGCACGAGATGGGACCAAAAAAAGGAGGAACAAAAAAGAAAGGAAAAAAATAAAGGGGAAAAAAATAAAAGAAAAAAAATAAAGGAAAAAAAGAAAAAAACAAACGACGAATTGAAAAAACAACAAAGAAATAAAATGAAAAAAACAAAGAAATAAAATGAAAAAAAACTAAGCAATAAAATTAACAAGAAAAGAAAAACAAAGAAAAAAATGAAAAAACAACAAAGAGAAAAATGAGAAAAAAAACTAAGCAATAAAATTAATAAAAAAAAACAAAGAAAAAAAAGAAAAAAAAACTAAGCAATAAAATTAATGAGAAAAAAAACAAAGAAATAAAATGAAAAAAATAAGAAATAAAATTGATAAAAAAAATAAATGAAATGAAAAAATGCGAAAAATAAATGACAGAATAAAATGAGAAAAAAAAACAAATTCAACAAAAAACGAAGAACAAAATGAAATGGAGAAAAAGAAAAAAACGGCAAACGATGAATTGAAACAAATGAAAAAATGAAAAGACAACGAGAAGATACGAAGAGAAAAAAATTTAAAAAAACAAATGATGAAGTGAAGAAGAACAAAATGAAAAATAAACGACAAAATGAAACAAAGTGAAAAAAAGCAAACGACAAAATGAAACAAAAGAAAAAACAGAATTAAAAATAAACGACCAAATTAAACAAAAGAAAAAACAAAATGAAAAGTAAACGACAAAATTAAACGAAGAAAATAAACGAGAAAATGAAAGGAAAAACATTAAAAGTAAAAAAGTACAAAATTAAACCAAAAAGGCAAACGATGAATTAGAAAAAAAACAACGAAACTAAACGGAAAAAATTACAAAAACAAACGTTGAAATAAATAAAACGAAATGGAACAAAATGAAAAAAGCGACTATATGAAACGCATACAGACGAAAAAATTAAAAGAAAAAGACAAACGTCGAATTAATACAAAAAAAAAATTAAAAAACAACGAAATGGAACGAAAAAAATTACAAAAATAAACGATAAAATAAAAAAAAAAGCAACGAAATAAAACAAACAAAAAAAACAACAAAATTAAATAAAAAAGAAAACAATCGACGAAATAAAACAAAACAAAGAAATAAAGCGCAATAAAAAAATTTTAAAACAAACCGAAAAATAAACGACAAAGTCAAATAAAAGAAAATGAAACGAAAAATCCAAACTACGAAATAAAAAAAAAAACAAATTGAAACGAAAAAACACATATTCAAATAATAAACAAGCGACAAAATGATACGATGAATTTAAACAAAAAACAACGAAATGAAACAAAAAATTTTTTAAAAAAATGACAAAAATATGACAAATAAATGACAAAATGTAACGAAAAAAACAAACGATAAAATGGATTAAAACAAAAAAAGAATAAAATGAAATGAAAAAAAACGAATTTAAACAAAAAACAAATGACAAAATGATATGAAGAGAAAGGAAGAGAAGAAAAGTAGCCGACGAACAGAAAAAAAGTGAAAAAACAACGAAACGAATAAAAAAACAAAATAAAGAGTAAACAAAAACGAGAAAAAATAACGAAGTGATAAAATAAAAAGGAATGAAAAAGCAACGAAATTATACGAAAAAAAATGAAAAAATAAACGATGAAATGAAACACAAAACAAATTTAAAAAGACGATGTGAAAAAAAGTGACAAAATGAAACAAGAAAAAAAACAAAAGGAAAAAAACGACGAAATGAAGCAAGAAAAATAACAAAATGAAAAAAACGACGAAATGAAACAAGAAAAAAAAATGAAAAAAACGACGAAATGAAGCAAGAAAAATAAAAAAATTAAAAAAACGACGAAATGAAACAAAAAAAGAACAAAATGAAAAAAACGACGAAATGAAACAAGAAAAAAAAATGAAAAAAACGATGAAATGAAGCAAGAGAAATAACAAAATGAAAAAAACGACGAAATGAAACAAGAAAAAAAAAGAAACAAATGAAAAAAACGACGGAATGAAACAAAAAACAAACGACGAATTGAAACGAAAAATAAAAAATTAAAACAAATGACAAAATATAAAAAAAAAATATGTAAGACGAATTTCATTTGTTAATCAAATTTTAAACGCTTGCTTTAAAAAATATTTTACATTCGAATTAAAAGCTTCAAATTGCCGAAAAAAATAAGAGCCATCTTTGAAAGTGAAAAACAAATTTGAAAAATTCAAAAAATATTGAAAATCAAAAATCAAAAACACTCTCGACTAATAGGTTGAGAACACTCGATTAAAATTAAAACAAATTGACAATTTTAAAAAATAACAATTTTGTCTGCATTTCCTGTCAAAAAAAAGGTTTTTTGTAATTTTTTCTAAATTTCTAAATTTTTTTTTCTCCTTCTTCCAGTAATTTTGGCAACTTTCAAGCTATTTTGTGATTCTGCAGTGATTTTTATTCCCTTTTTTCTGATTTTTTTATACAAATGAAAAAAATTTTAAATAATTTTGGTTTTCTAAAAAAATGAAAAAATAGGCATTTAGTAATTCAAATTTTCCCAAAATTTGAATTAAATAGAGTTTAAAATTTGCAAGAAATTGCAAAGAAAGTAAATCGACAGAAATCGAATGAGAAAACGAAAATTAACCAGAAATTGAAAGTAGACATTTTTAAATCAATTAATTATATTAATTAATAATAATTATTATTTTGCGAATAGAAAAAAGTTTTTAAAAAGCAATTGAAACGAAAGTCGAAACAAAAGTTACTTCAAACGCAATTTTTTACATTTCGTGTTTAAAAAGTATGTTTTTTTAAAAAAATGCCAATGAAGCGAAATTCAATTTTCAATACAACCATTTCAATTTTTAAAAAAATTCAATTTCAAAGTCATTCCATTTTAATTCTTTATGGAAATAAAAATTGTTTCTGTAGATCAATTTTTTAATCTTTTCATCTCAATTGTTTGAGGCAATAAAATTTATTTCTTGACAATAAATAATAAATAAATAAATAAATTTGCGAAATAGAAAAAAAATACAAGAAAAATGTATCTCTGTATTTTGAGAAGCAAAATTTATTTATTCGGAAAATAAAAATAAATAAAAAAATATTTTATACACCTTTGGAGTAAATTTTGTTACGATTTTCTGTGCGAGAAAATTAAATGCAAATTCAAAAGCGTTGTAGATAAAAAGCGAAAATAAATCTGGTAAGTAAAAGCGTTTTTATACAAAATTAAAAGCTCTTTTTCAATGTTAAAATCAATAGGGTCAGGCAGTCTTGAATTTTCGATAATTATGAAATAAAATTAAAATCCATAAGTGTATGAAACTAAAACTTATAAATTTATGAAAACAAAATCAATAAATTTGTGAAAGTAAAATTTACAAATTTATGAAAGCAAAATCAATAAATTTGTGAAATTAAAATTTACAAATTTATGAAAAGAAAATCAATAAATTTGTGAAATTAAAATTTACAAATTTATGACAATAAAATCTATAAATTTATGAATGGAAGTCCAAACTTGTATACTAATTTCAACCTATAAAAAATTTATTTATTTGAAAATAAAATAAACAATAAAATATAGCTATATATATAAAAAAAAATACGAAAAAAAACCTATGAATATGCATAAAATTAAAACCTATAAAATAATAATAAAACTATTTGTGAACAAGCTTTCTTTTTAAAAAAAATTCAATTTATAAATTTATTTTTTATTTTTATTTTTATAAATTTATAAATTTTTATTTTTATAAATTTTTATTAATTTACAAATTTATCAAATTGAAAATGTATAAAATTAAAATCTACAACTGTTTGAAATTAAAATCTATTGAAAAAAATGTAAAGACACAAATTACAAATAAAATAAAATAAAAATGAAATCTACAAATTTAAACAAAACTTTTTTTGTAGCCCGATTACATGAAAATAAATAAATTTACAAAATTGAAACCTAGGAATGTATAAAATTATAATTTACAAATGTATGAAATTTAAACCTATACAAGTAAAAAAAAAGTATAGACAGTAATTTTTTCCAAAATTTACAATTTTTTTCAAAATTCACAATTTCCTTTTAAATTTGCAGACAATTTTTTTAGAACGTATAGACAAATTTTTTAAAAATTTATAGACAATTTTAAAAAAGTTTATAGAAAGATTTAAAAAAAAGTGATAGGCAAATTTAAAAAAAATGAAACCGATAAATTCATAAAATTTAATCGTATAATTTATAAAATTCAATTCTATAAATTTACAAAATTGAATCGTATAAATTTATAAAATTTAATTCTATATAAATTTACAAAATTTAATTTTATATAAATTTACAAAATTTAATTCTATATAAATTTACAAAATTTAATTTAATTCTATATAAATTTACAAAATTTAATTCTATATAAATTTACAAAATTTAATTTAATTCTATATAAATTTACAAAATTAAGTCGTATAAATCTATAAAACTGCATAAATTAAGTCAAAATCTAGGGGGAGGGCAGAAAAATAAGAGATTCCATGTTAATTTTTATAAATTAAAAAAGTGTGACAACGGAGAGTCTAAATATATATAATTTTGTGTGATGCAATTTATGGGCAGCCCAAAATTTAAAAAATTAAAGCTAACAAATTTATAAAATTAAATAATATTAATTTATAAAATTGAATCTAACAAATTTATAAAATTAAATAATATTAATTTATAAAATTGAATCTAACAAATTTATAAAATTAAATAATATAAATTTATAAAATTGAATCCAATAGATTTATAAAATTAAATTTTGTCAATTTATAAAATTGATTCCAACAAATTTATAAAATTAAATCGTATTAATTTATTAAGTTAAATCCATCGACTTCATAAAATTAAATCGCATTAATTTACAAAATTAAATCCAACAAATTTATAAAATTAAATAATATTAATTTATAAAATTGAATCCATCAAATTTATAAAATCAAATCGTACGAATTTATAAATTGAAATTTATTTATTTATAAATTAAAATTTATTTATTTATAAATTAAAAATTAATAAAAATAATTAAAAAAATAGTTAATAAAAATAAATTCATAAAATTCATTTCAATAAATTTATAAAATGTAAATAAAAAAAATGCACAAAATTGCAAAAACGTGCGCAACCACAATAATTGTAATTGCGCGCATTTTCCCTAACTACCAATTATTTAAATTATCAAAATCGAAATCTGCGAAATTGGAAATAAGAAAAAAAACGAAATTGAATACGTTAAAATGAAAAGCGCTAGAAATGGAGGCGATTAAATAAAATTTTCACTGAAAAGGAAAAGAAAATAAAAAAAGAAAAAATAAAAGTCTACCTATAATTGCTTCTATTGTGATATATCCAGCGTCGATTTCCCTGGCGAATTCACGGACAGCCTGATTGGGATCCTCGTAGGTGTGAGGATCGACGTAACTCCTGGAACTTGCGCCTCCAGTACCTCCAGCACCCGCGCCAGCAACTCCCACTGCAGGAGTGAAGAGCGGCGTCGTCACTGCAACGTCACGAAAAAACAGTTCATTATATTTACACCGGGGCCGACCTTGTGAATTTTTGACGGAATTTCTTTTTTTTCTTTTTCATTTTTCCTCGCTCCAATTTTATTCAAGCTTTTCAAATCACCAGACTAATTTTCTGTCTTTCCAAATTTTTCCCAACCACCTGCTTTTTAAAGGAATTGAAAAACAAATTCCAAAAAAATTTTTTTTTGTAAAATTAAAATTTAAATTAAAATTATCTCTAAAATTTTCTACAATATAAGAAATAGAATAATAATTATTTATAGTAGATAAATAAATATAAAACCATCTGTGTACGATTTTTGAATAAATAAATTAAGGAACACATCTTTTGTCTAGAATGATTTTTTTGAAAAATTATTTGTAAAATAATAAATAAACAAATTTTCTGTTAAATAAATTTTGTAAAATTACTTCTACAATAATAAACGAACAAAAATAAACGAACAAAAAAAATGAACAAAAATAAACGAAGAAAAATAAACCAACAAAAATAAACGAACAAAAAAAATGAACAAAAATAAACCAACAAAAATAAACGAACAAAAATAAACGAAAAAAATATAAAAAAAAACAAATAAAAAATAAATGAAAATAATATAATAAAATATAAAAAAAACAAATAAAAAATAAATGAAAATAATATAATAAAATAAATAAACAATAAATGAAAAAAATATAATAAAATAAATAAAAAATAAATGAAAAAATGTTTCTTCAAAATAATTAAATATTAAAAAAATAAATAGTAAAATAAAATAAAATAAAATTTCTTAATAATGAACGAATTTTGTTTTTTAAGTAATAAACGAATACATTTTATCTCTGAAATAATAAACAAACAAATTTTATCTCTGAAATAATTAACAAATTTTAATATAAAAAAAAAAAAAAAAAAAAAAAAAAAAAAAATAATTTTTAAAATAATTTCTAAAATAATTAAGGAATTATCATTTTAAAATAATCAACGAATGGATTTCGCTTCTAACGAATAAATGAACGATTAAATTTTTCAAGTAATTAAGGAATTAATTTTCTTTCTAAGCGAATAAAATTGTAAATAAAATAATTAACGAACGGATTTTTTTTATACAGCAAATAACAAATTAATTTCTAAATAAAACAACTGAATAAAAATAAATAAATAAAGGTCTACTTTCTAGAATAATTAAAAAATAAAATGCCAAAAAAACATTCTATCGTAAAAGTGTTTTTGAATAATTTATAAAATTTATTCATTCATTTATTTATTTATTTATTTAAAGAAGTTTTTAAAATTAAAAAAGAAAGAAAATAAAACCAAATAGAAAGCGAATTTTGTCTGGAAATTGTAGATAATAAAATAAAAAACGAAGCTTAATTTATAAAATTTAAATTAATGAAGCAATCAAAAATATTTTTTGATAAAAGAGGAAAAAACGCAAAAAAGACTTTTAGACAATTTCCTTTTAAAAAACTAAATCAAAATCTCGTTTATTTTATTTTATTTTATTTTATTTATAATTACATAATGATTTATTTATAATTACATAATGATTTATTTATAATACTATAAATAAAATTTATTTTTAAAATTTAATAATTTAAATTTTTAAAAGAAGAATGAAAATAAATTGACAAAAATCAATTTTTATAAAAATGTAAATAAAAAATATTTGCAAATCAATTTGTTTGTTCAGCAAAGAAAATACCAAGATTAAAAAAGTGAATTGAAGCCTCAAAAAAAATTTGTTCCAGACTTTTGTGGTTTATAAAAAATATAAAATAAATTAAATTATATTTGAAAAAACATCGTTTATTCACAAAAAACATAATTTATTCATAGAAAAGCATCGTTTATACACAAAAAATATAATTTATTCCAAAAAAACATAATTTATTCACAAAAAACATAATTTATTCACAAAAAACATCGTTTATTCACAAAAAACATAATTTATTCACAAAAACATCGTTTATTCACAAAAAACAAAATTTATTCACAAAAAAACATCGTTTATTCCAAAAAATCCCGTTTATTGTTTAAATAAAATAAAATAAAAAATATAATGACGACTTATGAAAGTGTATTAAAATTTAAAAAGTGACATTAAAACAAAGATAATAATAGTAACAATAATAATAAATAAAAATTAAAAAAATAAAATCAAAAGAAAATTGAAGTTGGAAGGAAAAAAAATGAAGCACTACAAATTTATTTTTTGCAAACAATTTCGACAAAAGTGAGAAAAAGAAACTAAATTGTACTTTAAAGTCAATATAATTTTATATATTTATATTTATTTTATTTATACAAAAAACATGGGTTTCTATAACTTTTTTTTTATTCCTAAAAATCGATCTTTTCTAAAAAATGATTTCCTTTAAAAAATACACTATTATTATTGACGAGAATGTAAAAAAAAAATATAAACAGATCAATATAATTTTTTTTACTTAAAACAAATTATTTAATTAATTTATAATTTCATTTATTTTGTTAAAAGAATTCCAGCGAAACAAGAAAAGACAATTGTATTAAAAACAAGTACAAATTTTGTATTTAGAAAAATTAAACGGAAGAATAAATAAACTTGTCCAAAAAACAAAACATTTTCTTAATAATAAAAAACAAAAATAATAATTTAAAAATCATAAAAACAAAGTTAATAAAAAACAAATCATAAAATAATTATAATAAAAAAAATTACAGAAAAAGAAAAAGCTAGGTACGAGGAAACTATGAAAATTAGAAAAATTAACTTAATAGAAAATAAAAAATTATTAATTTAACGTACAATTTATAAAAAGAATTTTAGACAATTTTCGATAAAAAATGAAACAAGGCCTAAACTTTGCAAATTTTTTATGTTTCAGGTAAACAATTGAATGAAAAAAAATAATAAATAATGAATGAAAATAATAAACTAAGAAACGATTTTTTCAAGAGAATTTTGAAGTTCAATTTTGTTAACAATTTTTTTAATATTTTTTTTAACAAAAAAAAAATGAAGATTCCAACATAAAACATTTAAACAAAATTATAATAATAATAATAATAATAATAATAATAATAGCAATAATAATAATAATAATAATAATAGTAATAATAATAATAATAATAATAATAATAGTAATAATAATAATAATAATAATAAAACGTTTTAGAAACGAATTATAAACCAAAAAACAAACATTTCAATAAATTAGTGAAATAATTGA
This sequence comes from Ganaspis sp. Gsp50, assembly GCA_011057455.1. Taxonomy (NCBI): domain Eukaryota; kingdom Metazoa; phylum Arthropoda; class Insecta; order Hymenoptera; family Figitidae; genus Ganaspis; species Ganaspis sp. Gsp50. The sequence continues at coordinate 20,963 of WNHD01000472.1, forward strand.
AATATAAAACTAATTTTTGAATCCCTTTAACAAAGACAGTTTTTGTGTAAATTTTCCAAAGAACCCAAATGTCGAAAATCAATTTTTCCAAAATCCCAAATTCAAGACTGAGGAGTGAATTTTTCAGCCGCCAAAGATTCGAGTACAGCCAAATTTCATGCCAACTTATTTTACGTGTCGAAGGTAAATGTTAGTAAAAAATTCAATACAGCTCAACTGTTAATGTTGAGCTCATTGAATCGAATCGATTTCAGCACGAAATTGCAATATTTCTTTTGGATACATTCGACGAAATTTAGAAATTAAAAATTACTGCTTGCACAACTTTTCTTCATTTTCTTGCTTTTTTGTTTTTATTATTATACACTTTTTTTTTCGTTTTTACTAATTTTATGTAATTATTTTACAGCCTTGAACGGCTTATTAACTTTCAAATAACTAATTATCGTTTATTTTGTGCATAGTGGTTAATTTGAGTTTATTGACGTTCCATTGTCTTCAGATTTATTTCCTTGTTCTGTTGTGGTTTCTTGAATTTTATTACTAAACGTTTTTTTAAACTCTGACGCAATTTATGGCTCTATAATAATCGTACTGAAATCGAGAATCGCATTTTAAACTCGTCTTGTTTATAAAAAGCGGAGTATGGAATTTATTTTATTATTTTCTCTGCAGACATTTTTTGTAATGAAAAATTGATAAAAAATGTTAATTGGAATTCGAAAATTTGTTAATTGAGGATTTAATTAATTTAATTTTTGATTCATTCGGGATTTAATAAATTCATTTAAAATTTAGTGAAAGGAAAATAAATAAAAGGCGCAATTAAAGACAAAAATAAATTAACAAAAATAAATTAACAAAAGGCGCACGATATTAAAATCTAAAATAAATTGAAGGCGTAAAAAAAGAAAATAATAAAAAGCGCACGATATTGAAATCGAAAATAAATTAATGGTTTACAATAAAAAAACAAAAATAAGAGGCGCAAAAAGTGAAACAATAAAATGTAAACAAAAGACGCAGAAAGTAAAAACAAAACAAAAAATAAAATAAAAGGCGCACGATAATAAAATCAAATATAAATGAAAGACGCAGAGAAGTGAAAACAAAAATAAATAAGACGCATAAAAATAAATAAACGACGCAAAAGAATAAAAACGAAAACAAATAAATGACGCACAAAAATAAAAACGAAAACAAATAAACGACGCAAAAGAATAAAAACAAAGACAAATAAACGACGCACAAAAATAAAAACGAAAATAAATAAACGACGCACAAAAATAAAAACAAAAACAAATAAACGACGCATAAAATAAAAAAAAATGAACGACGCACAAAAATAAAAGGCGCAAAAAGTAAAAATAAAAATTATTTTCCGTGTACATTTAAAAACTCTCTCCGCTTTTTGCAAACAAGATTTGTTTAAAATTTACATTTTAATAAACAGACATATAAAAACACCTAAACTGATTTTTTCCCTTAAAGAATATTGTAATTAAAGAAGAATCAAAAGAGATATGCAAGGATCATGCTTCATTCCATAAAAACTAAACTAGTAGAAGAATATTCGTGCAAAGAATAACCCAGTTTTTTAAAAACATATTTACCTTATTTAAATAAAAAAAAAAATAAATAAAACATTTACATTTTGAGCGCAATTTTTTATTTTTGAAAAAAGTTTGTAACTAAAATAATTTTGAAGCGCTTAAAAATTGAAGGCTCTGCTCAATTGGAAGCGTTTAATTGCGAATTTACAATTTCAAAAATATTTTTTTTTTTAAAAAAAAAGTATAAAAAGCGTTTTAAAAACAAGCGCTTAAAATTCGAAGCGTTTAAATTTTCTTTTAAACCCATTTTTTAATTCTTCCCATTTTTTTTCCAGCAGCAACAAAAAAAAACTTACACGACGATTTGCTCTTATTGGTATGAGTTGTTACAATTGGTGAACTGTCCGTTTTGCAGTGCACTGTGAACAACACAACAACCAACAAACTGATTGATGAACAGCAACAGAAAAAACAAAATTAAAATTGCAAAATAATTCTAAAATATATTTTATTTCGTTTTTTGTTTAAGATTACAGTAAAAATGTGAAGAAATTACCGAACAAGTAAAAAAACGTGACAAAAAGTAAGAAAAAGTGGCAAAAAGTAACAAAAAGTAACAAATAGTAACAAAAAGTGACAAAAAGTAACAAAAAGTGACAAAAAGTAACAAAAAGTGACAAATAATGACAAAAATAACAAAAAATAACAAAAGGTAACAAAAAGTGACAAAAAGTAACGAGAAGTAACAAAAGATAACAAAAGGAAACAAAAAGTAACAAAAAGTGACAAAAAGTAACAAAAGTAACAAAAGTAACAAAAAGTAACACCCGTAACCGTATTTAACAAAAATAGACGCAAATGAACAGAAAGTAATAAAATTAATCAAAAAGTAACAAAAAGTAATCAAAAGTGACAGAATTAACGAAAAGTAACAAAATATAGCAAAAAGTTTGTAAAAAAATTGAACCAAAAAGTAACAAAATAAAGAAAGTAACAAAATTTAACCAAATGGAACAAAAATAGCCACAAATTAACGAAAAGGAGTAAAAATAATAACCAAAAAGTAACAAAAGTAACAAAAAGTAACAAAAATGAAAAGTAATAGAAATTAACAAATAAGAACAAAAAGTAATACAATAATAACAACAAATTAATGAAAATTAATAATTAATAATCAAAAGTAACAAATTTGGGAACAAGTAACAAAATTTAAAAAAATAGCCACAAAATAAATGAAAAGTAATAATAATTACCAAAAGTAACAAATTTGCAAAAAGTAACAAGATTTAAATAAATAGCCACAAATTAATGAAAAGTAATAATAATTACCAAAAGTAACAAACGTACAAAAAAGTAATAAAAGTAACGAAAAGTAACAACAAAGTAACGAAAAGTAATAAAAATTAACAAAAAGTAATACCAAGTAACAAAAGTAACTATAAATTTACGAAAAGTAGTTAAAATTAACAAAATTGATAATTGTGCCAGAAAGTAATGAAGAATAACAAAAAGTAACAAAAAGTTACAAGAAAATATCCACGAAAGAATGAAAAGTAATAAAAAAACCAAAAGTAACAAAAATAGTCACAAATTAATGTAGATTAATAAAAAATAACAAAAGGTAACAAAATAGTTACAAAAATGTAACAAAAAGGTAACAAAAATGTAACGAAAAGTAACGAAAAGTAACGAAAAGTAACAAAAAGTAACAAACAGCAACAACAATGTAACGAAAAGTAACAAAAGTAACAAAAAATTTAAATACTAAAAATAATTAAATAAAAAGTTAAAAAAGTGTAGACAATCAAATAATTTGTTTATCATCTTATTTCAATCTAAAAAAATATAAAAATAAGCGAATTGATTGAAATATAAAACGCTTGTGATAAAAGATAAGAAGATAGAAAATCCATGCACTAAACAAAGAAAACACTATGCAGGCAAAGCAAACGCCCGCATAAGCACACAAAAGCAATTTAAATTAGGCATTTTTTAAATGGGGCAATTAATTAATTAATCAATTAATTCACAGAGGCAATCTCATTTAGAAAGCGTCTTTTGTTGTTAATTTCAATTGTGTAAGTGAATTAAAAATTATCAGCCGTTTTATTTGCAATTAAAAATAAAATATACAATCTTTTTTTGTGTTTTAAGTAAAAATCAAAATTATAAATCAGTGGTGTTAAAGTGTTAAAAATTTGCAACGTTCTATTTTTGAAAATTTGAAGCGTTAAAATTTAGCGATACTTGAATTTGGAAGCGTTAGTAGAAATAAATAAATAAAAATATTTTTTCTCTTTAAAAATAATTTTTTTCGATGAAATAAATTTTTTCTTTTTTTTTCTTTTTTTTAAATTTCTTTTAAAACTAAAATGTCATTTGGTTTTTAAGAAAAAATATCGTTTTAATTTTTAGTGATCAGAATTTTGTGTTAACAGTTAAAATATTCGATTTAAAAATACTTGAGAGCCAGAAATATTTTAAATATTCTTTTCAAAAATATTTGAAAGCAAGAAATATTTGAAATACTTGATTTAAAAATATTTGGTAGCTTGAAATATTTTAAATCTCAAATTTAAAAATATTTGAAAGCAAGAAATATTTGAAATATTATATTAAAAAATATTTGAAAGCAAGAAATATTGAAAAGATTTGATTTAAAAAAATTTGAAAACTTGAAATATTCGAAATATTCGATTTAAAAACCGTTTGCTTAATAAATTAAATGAAATTAAATTAAATTAAAAATATTTGAAAGCTTGATATCGAAATATTCGCTTTAAAAATATTTTAAAACTTTAATATTTAAACAATTTTTAAACCAACAAAATTGCAAACTTACAAACTTGTTAACTTTCTTTACTGTTTTTCAAAATTTTAATTTTCGAAACTACATTTTCGAATTTTACATTTTCGAAGCAATAAATTTTAAAAATTGTAGGCTTTCAAAATTAGAAAATTTCAAATTTGCAAACTTGTCGGATGTTTACATTTAAAAGCATTTGAAGAAAAAAAAAAAAGATCGGATTTTCGAAAAATCCAAAATAGAAAGCGCCCAAGCGTAAAAATTGTAAAAACGATTTTTTTTCTATTTATAAAAATCAAAAATAGTAATTATCCAAAAACTGTTTGTAAAGCGAGAAAAAATCGCAGCGCTCCTGTTTTTAAAAACAAAAAAATTCAGCAGCCCAGCAATTATGCATTAAAGCCTCAAATTTTAAAAAATCGAAAATACGAAAAATTTGAAATATCAGAAAATCAAAAGCTTCGAAATTAAAAAAAAAAGCAGAAAAACTTGCAAACTTTAAAACACTAAAACCCAAACAAGAAAACTGCTCAGAATTGAAAGTGAGAAATTTTTTTTCAAATTCAAAAATCCAGAATGTAATTAGAAAAAAATTATTAAAAATTAATTATAACGAAGATTAATTATAATATATAGTTATTAAGAATTATATAATTATTAAGAATTATATAATTATTAAGAATAACGAAATTAAAAATTATTCACTGCAATTATTAATAATTATTGTTTATATATAATTATTTATTGTTAAATTATAAATGATTACAAATAAATACTATATCTCTGATTATAAATAAGTAAATAAATAAAAATTTCTCGAAAATAAACTATCTTTTGTCAAATTTAATTCACAGAAATAATAATTTTTTATCCACAAGAACGTACGATTGCAAAACAAATCAGGGACGCCTTATTTAAACTTTTTTAATCTCAAAAAAATATTCATGTGACGAGATATTTAAAAAAAAATATTTTAAAATGACAATTTGGTGTGCGTATGCGCTCGTTTGCAAAACGACTACAAAACTAATTCTATTCCATTCTCAGGGGTGCAGTGACAATCTACAAAAAAAAAAACAAGACCCTAAAAAATCTTGAGGTGTGGAGAAAACTTACTGTAGGTCACAACTAGTCCTGAAGTAGCAGGCGATTGTGTACATTGTTTCATTAGGTTCATGGGTTTTTCATGGAGGCAGGTTCAATAGTTTAGGGGAACGCACATGAAAAGAAAGAATCGAAAGAATTTTGTTAGAAAATTGAACAATAATCCGGGCCACGACAAACTATCACACGTTTTTTTTTATTTTAATATTTTAATAATTTTTTGTCTCTTAATTTCGTGCAATTGTCTCTTTAGATTAAAAATTAATTTTACAGAACGAACGATTTGAAAAATTAAAAAAGTGAGCGTTTTTGAATGGAAGCGCTCAAAATTGGAGGCGCTTTAAAATTAAAAGCGCTCGAAATTGGAGGCGCTTGCAAAATTGGAAGCGTTCGAATTCGATGGCGCTTGCAAAATTTGAAGCGCTCGATTTCGAAGGCGCTTCATATATTACAGCGCTCAAATTCAATGACGCTTCATACATTGCAGCGCTCCAACTCGAAGGCGCTGCAAAATTGAAAGCGCAAAAATTAAAAGGCGCTTCAAATATTGCAGCGCTCCAACTCGAAGGCGCTTCCTATATTACAGCGCTCAAATTCGATTACGCTTCATACATTGCAGCGCTCGAATTCGAAGGCGCCTCATATATTACAGCGCTCGGAATCGAAGGCGCTGCAAAATTGAAAGCGCAAAAATTAAAAGGCGCTTCATATATTACAGCGCTCGAAATGGAAGGCGCTTCATACATGGAAACGCTCAAATTCGATGGCGCTTCATATATTGCAGGGCTCCAACTCGAAGACGCTGCAAAATTGAAAGCGTCAAAATTAAAAGGCGCTTCATACATTGCAGCGCTCCAACTCGAAGGCGCTGCAAAATTGAAAGCGCTTTAACTTGAAGGCGCTTCATATATTACAGCGCTCGACATGGAAGGCGCTTCATACATGGAAGCGCTCAAATTCGATGGTGCTTCATATATTGCAGCGCTCCAACTCGAAGGCGCTGCAAAATTGAAAGCGCCAAAATTAAAAGGCGCTTCAAACATTGCAGCGCTCCAATTCGAAGGCACTTCATATATTACAGCGCTCGAAATGGAAGGCGCTTCATAAATGGAAGCGCTCAAATTCGATGGCGCTTCATATATTGCAGCGCTCCAACTCGAAGGCGCTGCAAAATTGAAAGCGGCAAAATTAAAAGGCGCTTCAAACATTGCAGCGCTCCAACTCGAAAGCGCTAGAAAATTTGGAAGCCTTCGAGTTCAAAGGCGTTTCAAAATTGAAATCGTCCGAATTTAAAGGCGTTTCAAACATAAAATAGCTAAAATTCGAAGGCGATTGAAATTAAAAGCGCTTGCAAAGTTGGAAGCGCTCAAATTCAAAGGCGCTTCAAAATAAAGAGCGCTCGATTCGAAAACGTTTAAAAATTAAAAATCGTTTGAGTTCGAAAGCGTTTAAAAATTAAAAATCGCTCGAATTTGAAAGCGTTTAAAAATTAAAAGCGTTCGAATTCGAAGGCGCTTCAAAATTGAAAGCGCTTGAGTTTGTAGACGCTTCAAAATTGAAAGCACTCGATTTCTAAGGCGCTTTAAACATAAAAGCGCTCAAATTTGGAAGCGTTTTAAAATTGCAAGCGCTTAAAAATCGAAAGCGTTTCGAAATTGGAAGCGCTCGAATTGGAAGGCGCTCTGTATTGAAAAGCTTTTAAATACAAGTTTGAAGGCGTTTTTAATACGGAAGCGCTTAAATTTTGAAAGCGCTTTAAAATTAAAATTGCTCAAATTGAAAAGCGCTTCAAAAGAAAGTCTGCTTCAATTCCAAACCATCAGTTTGTAAAATTAATTTTCTTTACTATAATTTTTATTCACGCATTTGTCTTTCTATAGACAAATTTTTCCTCTTACTTTAAGTTTTCCGTAAAAATTCTCTAAACATTATTTTCCAAGTGTATTTTTTTGTTTAAAAACTTCTTTTTTGATTTTCAAATGTTTGAATTTTTTTTTTAAACCTTATTTTATTTATTTTTTGTTTTTATGATTATTTTTTGTTTTTTTTTTAATAATTTTTTTTATGATAATTTTTTTTTTATAATGATTTTTTTATGATAATTTTTTTTTTCTTTAAAATGATTTTTTATGATAATTTTTGTTTTTTTATGATTATTTTTTGTTATTTTTTTATGATAACTTTTTTGAATTCTTTTTTGTTTTTATTTTATTTTATTTTTTTTTAGAAAATAAACGGGAAAATCCCTTGATTTTTGTTTTAAAAAATTATTAGTCTGAACTTTTTTTTCTTTTTAAACGTTACATTTTTTTCTTTTAATTTTCGTCTTAATTCTCTTCTTAATTTTCAAATATCCATTATTTATTCTCTTCATATTTTTTTTCGTCTTTTAAACGTAATTTTTCGTTTTTTGATTTTGAAAACACTTTGACGAGGTTTATTTTTCTTTTTAAATAAATGTTGTTTTTGAAACTTGATGAAACATTGAATAGTTGAGGATTGATTTTTTTGGTTTTTATCTAAAGGGTTCACTCAACAACAATGTGAGAAAATCATTAAAGATTTAGATACGAGGGTGTGAGACACTTGCTAAGACTAAAAGGGGTGTTTCAAATATTAGTCACAAGACAGGAGGGCGTAGTGAGACAACTAAAGAGCGATAAGGGGTTGTGAATAAATTTTCTAAGAAGAGAGAGAGAGAGAGAGAGAGAGAAAGAAAGAGAGAAAGGGAGAAAGGGAGAAAGGGAGAAAGGGAGAAAGAGAGAAAGAGAAAGAGAGAGAGGGAGAAAGAGAAAGAGAAAGAGAAAGAGAGAAAGAGAGAGAGGGAGAGGGAGAGAGAGAGAGAGAGAGAGAGAGGAAGAGAGAGACAGACAGAGAGAGAGAGATAGAAAGTAAAAGAGAGAGGTTTATATAGAGAGGTAAATTTTTTTATTTCTATTTTCTCTTTTTCTAAAAATGGCTCAAAATTCACGTACCTTCGCCGTTTCTGTATTCCAGTGTGTCGCAGTCACTTGGTTGCTTCTTGTTGCATTCGTCAGAGGCCCTGCTGCATCGAAATTCGATTATATAAGCGGAATTTATTGTAAATGAGTTTTTGAAGGCGCTCAAAATTCAGGAAAATGCAATTTCCGAAATAGTTTTGAATTCAGAATCGATAAAATGCATTGCGATTCAATTGAGATAAATTTAGATTGTAATTTGAATTGATTTTTAAAAACAAAATATTAAAAAATTATAATAGAAAGAAATTATAATAAAAAAAACTGTGATCAAAAGAAATTATAATGAAAAGAAACTATGATCAAAAGAAATTATAATGAAAAGAAATTATCATGAAAAGAAATGATAATAAAAAAGAAATGATAATAAAAAGAAATTATAATAACAAAAAATTATAATGAAAAGAAATTATAATAACAAAAAATTATAATGACAAGAAATTATAATAACAAGAAATTATAATAAAAATAAATTATAATAAAAATAAATTATAATAAAAAGAAATTATAATAAAAAAAAATTATGATGAAAATAAATTATAATAACAAGAAATTATGATAAAAAGAAATTATAAAACTACAAGAACTATAATTATAAAATTATATTATTATCACAATAATATAATTATAAAATTATATTATTATCACAATAATAATAATAAGAAATTATAATGTTAATCTTCTAAATTTTGAAAGCATTAAAATTTAAAGATCTTCAAATTACAAAAGAAAAGAGTAAAAATGATGAAAATTTTTTTTCTTTGAAATTTGAACATCAAAAAAGGGATATTACCTTCTGAGGAATAAAACAGTCATGATAATAATAATGACGAGCAGAACGACAACGGCCACAATCGCTCCAGCGATTATGCGCACCTGCATGTTGTCTTCATCTCCAACGTAATCTAAAAATTAAATAAACATCTTTAATAACGAAATAACAAAAAATAATAGCGTTAATGATTTTTTTTTAAAGTGGAATGACATCATTTGCATTTTGATGTAAATAACAAAATAATAAAGATAAATAACAAAATTTGAAAGAAAAGAAAAATAAATAATAAAAAAGAATAAAAAAGAATAAATAAAAAATTTTATAAATCCGCTAAGAATCGAACACAAGACGTATTTTTTCGAAGCCAGCATTTAGCGCGCACGACTAATTGTTTTGTCCAGAAGAATAGTCAAATTAATGAATAAAAATGTAGTAAATGGCATTTTTTGCATAGAATTAAATTAAAATAAACAAATTGTGTTTGGTAATGATAATTTTTCAGCTCGTGTAACTTCCATAAATAAATGTAAAATAAATTGAATTTTAGCATCGAACTTTAATTTTAAGCTTAATTTGCACCTGGCTGAAATTCACGAGGTTTGGTCACCGATTAAAAAAAAAAATAATAATAATAATAATAATAATAATGATAGTAATGATAATAATGATAATAATAACATAATAATAATTATTATTATAATAATGATAATAATAACATAATAATAATAATAATAATAATACTAATGATACTAATAACAATAATAATAATAATAATGATAATAAGAATTTCATCAAGCGGAAAATTATGAACATTTTTGTCTAAAACATTTTTTTAATAATATTTGTAAAAAAGAAATTACACAAAATCCTTTAAAATAAAAAAATGTAAAGAAAAAATAGAGAAATAGTTTAAATTAAAATCGGTGATTAAAAATATTGCGTGATTCAGATTCGTTACTTTGCGCTTTGTTTTAAAAAAAAATTAACAAATTTATTAAATAAACTAAATTAAACATTAATTAAATAAACATCAAACTTTAATTGTTAATTTAAAAATTCGCTTTCTTTAGCTTCCCAATTTGCTTTCTCAGGAACAAAATTTACTTTCTTGCAAAAAAATGTGCATTTTTGTAAGAAAGTTTTCTTGCCAGAAAATTTTCTTGTAAACAAATTTGCTTGTAAAAAAATTTGCTTGTAAAAAGTTTTCTTGTAAAAAAGTTTTCTTGTAAAAAAGTTTTCTTGTAAAAAAAATGTTCTTTGCTATAAAAGAAATTCTGTAAATACAATAAATTTCTTATTTGCACAAGAAAAATGATCTTGACAATAAATTTAATAAAATCGTTGCGAAAAAATGCAAAATAATTTGTAATCAATGCACTTAATTTATTTAATTTTTTTTTACTTATCTATGTTATTTTATGTATTTTTTTTTGTTTGGCATTTATTAAAAAGTGGAAAAAAATGATCATGAGCGCGCTCGCTGACGCTCGGTTTATTTATTTATTTATTTATTTAGAAATACATGAACCGGTTGATAAATAGTGAAAAAAGAGAGAATTAAAAAAATGTAATTTTGAGTGAAAAAAAAATATATACCTAGTCCCATTGCATGGGGTGTCTTTTTGTAAACGACCGGCGTGTACTCGCCCCAGCCTCTCGTGGTTTTTGCTCTGACTTGAAGAGCGTATTCTGTTCCTGGCTTGAGACCCTTGATAGTTGCAGAGAGATCCGAAGTTTGAATTACAGTTGCGTTTGACGCGTCACTCGTGTGCGGATAGCATCTCACTAAAAAGAGAGGCTCTTTGGAGACAAATCGAAGCGTCTCTGTTAATATCACTACATTTACTTTTGGATTAATAAATTAAAATTCATTAAAATTCATGCAAATTAAAGGAAAAGACTTGCACTAATCTTTTGGATTATTGGAAATGATAAAAATAAAAAACTAAAAATTATTATTAAAATTAATAATATGGTAAAATTAAATGTTAACATTAACAAAATATTAAAAGTGGGTACTTAAGGGTTAAAATTAATAAAATATTAAAAAGATGCTTAGATGTTAAAATTAATAAAATATTGAAATTAACAAATTATTACAATTCACGAAATATTAGAATTAACACACTAATAATATTACCAAATCAATGACATAAGGAGGCGGAAAGAGTTACTTTTCATGCTTATGACGTCATAAAAAGGCGATAGAAGTTACTTTTCATACCTATGACGTCATAACAACTTAATGGTGGGAAAAGTAACTTTTCCGCCTCTTTATGACGTCATTGGTAAGAAAAGTAACTTTTCCGCTACCCTATGACGTCATCGATGTAAAAAGTAACTTTTCCCACCACTTTATGACGTCATTGGTAAGAAAAGTAACTTTTCCGCTACCCTATGACGTCATTGATGTAAAAAGTAACTTTTCCCATCTCTTTATGACGTCATTGGTAAGAAAAGTAACTTTTCCGCTTCTTGATGGCATCCTTAATGTGAAAAGTAACTTTATCTGCCTCTTTATGACGTCATTGGTAAGAAAAGTAACTTTTCAGCTACCCTATAGCGTCATTGATGTAAAATGTAACTTTTTCCGCCTCTTCATGGCGCCATTGGTAGGAAAAGTAACTTTTCCGCTACCCTATGACGTCATTGATGTAAAAAGTAACTTTTCCCACCTCTTTATGACGTCATTGATAAGAAAAGTAACTTTTCTGCTTCCTGATGGCGTCCTTAATGTGAAAAGACACTTTTCCGCTACCCTATGACGTCATTGATGTAAAAAGTAACTTTTCCCACCTCTTTATGACGTCATTGGTAAGAAAAGTAACTTTTCCGCCGTCTGATGACATCCTTAATGTGAAAAGTAACTTTATCTGCCTCTTTATGACGTCATTGGTAGGAAAAGTAACTTTTCCACTTCCTTCTGATGTCATCGATGTCAAAAGTAGTTGTTTTCTGGCAATGCCGTCATAAGTAGTCGGAAAAAGATACTTTTCATAGTGAAGACGTCACAAGAAAGCGTAATAGTTAAATTGCATGATTTGCACCATAAAGAAGCGGAAAAGTTACTTTTGATATTGATGACGTCATAAGGAGGCGTCAAAAGTTACTTTTCCACTTCCTTGTAACGTTTCCACTGTGAAAAGTAACTTTCGTCACCTCTTTTAAACGTCATTATTATTAACAGTAACTTTTCCCCTTCCTCATGACGCCATTGGTGATAAAAGTTACTTTTCTGCTTCCTAATGACGTCATAGATGTGAAAAGTAATTTTTTCCGGCTCCATATTACGTCATTGGTAGGAAAAGTAATATTTTCGCTTCCTTATGACTTCATTGGTGTAAAAAGTAACTTTTTCCTATCAAGGACGTCATAAGGAGTCGGGAAAGTAACATTCTTCCATTATGACGTCATATGCGATGGAAAAAGTTACTTTTCTAAACCATGACGTCATAGCGATGTGGAAAACTTATTTTTTTCTCTCGACGGCGTCATTAGGGTGGGGCAAAGCTACTTTTTCAACTCGTGATGACAGAACGATTGCAGGAAAGTTACTTTTTCTCACTGATGACGCAATAGTGGAGTGGAAAAGCGCCTTTTCTCAATACGTGACGACATAACGAGATGGAGAAGTTAAAAGTTATTGTTTGTGGTTCAACAGCGGAGAGGAAAAGTTACTGTTCTTACTCATGACGTTATAAAAAGGCGAAGAAGACACTTCTTGTTTCCGATGACGTCATAATTGACGAAAAAAGTTACTTTTGTTCGCAATGACGGCACAGTCGTCGAGAGAATTTGCTTTCTCTCCCTGTGATACTATAACCGACGGAAAAAGTTACTTTTACAAATCGCCTCGTCATGATAATAGGGGAAAGTTACTTTTCCTACCTATGACGACGTCACGATAGGGAAAGGTTACTCTTCCACATGGTTATGACGCAACGGGTAGTAAAAGTAACTTTCCCGTATTCTTCTGACGTCATGAGTAGGAAAAGCAACTTTTTCGTAACGTTATGATGTCACGTTTAGCAAAAATAACTTTCCCGAATGATCATAAATAGGATAAGTAACTCTTCTGCATCTTTGTGACGTAATTAGTGATAAAAGTAACTTTCCCATATCGCTCTGACGACATGAATATGAAAAGTAACTTTCCCACTTCGTCATGTGTAGAAAAAAGTAACTTTCCTACTTCGTTACGCGTAGGAAAAATTACTTTCCCTACTTGTGACGTCATAACGATGCATAAATGTTACTTTTCCTATTCATGATGCCAGATCGATCCGGGAAAGTTACTTTTACCACCCGTCACGTCTCAAAGACTCGGAAAGGTTACTTTTCCTACATGTGATACCACAATCTTACGGGAAAGTTACTTTTTCTATTCGTGATGTGAGGAAAGATTACTTTTCCAACTCGTAACGATTCGGGAAAGTTACTTTTCCTGCACATGACGTTATTACAATGCAGGAAGGTTACTTTTTATTTCCGCAAAGTCGTGACGATGCAGGAAAGTCACTTTTTTAACCCGTGACGTCAAAGTGAGCTATGAAAGTTACTTTTATCCTCCGATGACGCTACGAAAGTGTGAAAAATTTACTTTTTTCTACTCGTGACGTCACAGCGGGACGGAAAAGTTGTCTTTCCTTGCTCTCAGCGTTGTAGCGTGAAGGAAAAGTTACTTTTCCTTCCGAATGACGCCAGAGCGTACAGAAAACGTTACTTTTTCGTTCTGTGACGTGTGAGCATTTAGAAAACGTGATTTTTCCGTCTGCGTGATGAATTAATTTGCATGAAAGAATGAATTTGCATGAAAAAATAAATTTGCATGAAAAAATGAATGAGCATGAAAGAAAGAATGAGCATGAAAGAATGAGCATGAAAGAATGAGCATGAAAGAATGAGCATGAAAGAATGAATGAGCATGAAAGAAAAAATTATCGTGAAAAAATGAATTTGCAAGGAATGAATTCTTGGTCTAGATGAACAACAATTTGAGAATAGTTACCTTCGTATCGCTCGACAAAGTCACTGTCGCCTGCAATGTCAGCAACGGGTGCGTCCCAGCTGATGCTGAGCTCGGTGCTCTTGACGCTGGTGATGCGCACATTACTGACGAGGTTGGGCACACTGGCCTCGGTGGTGACGGTGATGTCGACGTACTCGCTTTTGCCGACCATTTGCGAGACTCCGTTCTCGGCGAACACCTGAAAGCGGTAGGTGGTGACGGCATTTAGGTCGGTGATGGTGATCTTGGTGTCGTTGAAGGTCTCCGTGTTGGTGGGGATGTACTTGACGCCGGCGCTGCAGGCGTCGCAGACGACGCGATAGGTGGTGTCGAGGCGTCCGCCCAAGAGGTGGGGCGCGTTCCAGGAGAGGATGACCGTTGATTGGTCGACGAAGTTGACGGTGAGATTCTGGGGCGCGGAGGGGGGCTGGGTGCAGGGCATCTTTTTGGGGTCGTCGGGCGCTCGGTAGTAGCCGGCGTCGCATCTGCACTCGGTGAAGCCGTAGTCGGGGGCCTTGCTGTGGGGGGGACAGGACTCGCACTGATTGGAGCCGGCCTCGTGCTTGAATTTGCCGATTGGACAGCGGTTGCACTGCTGCTTGTCCGCGTCGGCTTGGAAGCCGGGCTTGCAGTGGCAGCCACCGGCAGGGAGGTACCATTTGCCGTCGCCCTTGCACAGGAAGGTGGGCTGCTCGATCTTGACGGCGTGGGCCACGCAGGTGCCCTTGGCTTGCTCGATTAGGGCGACCTCGCGGCCAGTGGGCGTCTTCGGGAAGTGGGCAAAGTTGACGGACACTTCCGGACAGCTTATGTAGTAGACTTTGATCGCGAGGATGGAGATGCAGGCGCCCTGGTCCCGGAACGCAAAGTAGACGCCCTTCTTGGTGACGGGGATCGACTTGACCTCGGTGTTGATGATCACCTCGGAATTAGTGTTTGTGTTGAATCTCCCTTCTCCCGCGGCAATGCGACCTGGAAATTGAGAATGGTGATTGAAAATTTGATTCATCGTGTCAGAGATCAAGAATGAAAGAAAATATCAAAGGAAGAGTAGTGAAAATAGAGAATGAGAATAATATAAAAAGGAAGAGAGAAGTAATGAAGGAATAATGGAGAAGTAATGAAGGAATAATGAAGTAATGAAGGAATAATGGAGAAGTAAAAAAGGAGTAAAGAAGGTATAATAATGAGAGAGTTCTGTAGTATTCAACATGGTCACTGGTAAAATCATTATGTTACCCAGTATCAAAATTTTTTTTGGTGTACCTGCCTCATAAAATGCAGTTAAATCTTATTGTTTTATGACAAGTGATAGCTTGTCTTTTCATAAGGCAGCAGTCTGTCTAGTCTTGTGCTTCCATTGTAGGCGCATTGCTTTTTCACTTGCACTCGCTAAAATGCAATTAAGAACTATGAACACAAAATCAAACAAGTGCTGCCCTAGTCTAATTGAAAGAGGAGGCGTTTGGCTAACTAAAGAGCCTCACAGCTACTCCCGCCGATTAACCGTTGCTGCCAGACAAGAGAAACTTGTCAACTTTCAAGAATTAGACAACTGCTAAAGGGCATCAGTTGTATTATGACAAGTGGCAGCTTGTCTTTTTCATAAGGCAGCAGTCTGTCTAGTCTTGTGCTGGCATTGCAGGCGCATTGCTTTTTCACTTGCACTCGCTAAAATGCAATTAAGAACTATGAACACAAAATCAAACAAGTGCTGCCCTAGTCTAATTGAGGAGGCATTTCGCTAACTAAAGAGCCTCAAGTTGAGAGGTTACATTATAAAGATTAGACTTCTGTATAAATTGCATAAATTTACAAGTATTGATGTATTGTCAGCGAATAATTAAGAAGTAAATAATTGCAAAAACATACTGCAACGAAATAAAATAAATTGCAAAAACATACCGCAACAAAGTAAAATAATATTTAAATACTTTCTTTAATAAAATAAATCATATCAGTATTTCATGTAACATATTTTTCATATTTCATTTCTCAAGAATTCCACGCGCGCTTATTTGAATTCCACGCGCGCTTATTTTGCTATTCCTTCTTTATTAATTTGTAATTTAACACCATAAGAAGTATATTTCAAACGGGAAAATTGTTTAAAAACCTGTTTCAGTAAAATTCTCAGCGCACAAGATGAGAGGTGATACCTCTCGGGCGGCTCGTTGAAGACTGACCCGAGCGCCGTCAAACGCGCTGTATTTATGCATTCTGATGGTTCGACTGCGCAGCGAGTTCGTACTGCGCACGGTTCTGCGCCGAAATGAGTGCTCACCAATCAGAAAATAGCTCGTAGTATACAACGCAAGTTTTAGATTCTCGCGCTATGATTGTCGACACAATTTTTTGGGGCGCGATTTTGTGAAAGCGAATATTTCAATTCTTTACAGAATAAAGAAGGAATAAAGAGAGACTGAAGGAAAAAAGAGAGGCTGAAGGAATTAAGAGAGACTGAAGAAATAAAGAAAGACTGAAGGAATAAAGAGAGACTGAAGGAATAAAGAGAGACTGAAGGAATAAAGAGAGACTAAAGGAGTAAAAAAAGAATATGTAAAGATAAACTGAAACAGAAAGAAGGATGATAAAAATGACAAAAAAGACTCACCAATGAGTTTATAACTATCAGGTTCCCATGGGGGTGGTTCCTTAGTGGCAGCATCGAATTCATAATAAAGAAGACTAAAGGTTTCCTTGCAGCTAAGAGCATTTCCCGGGAAGAGGGAGCAGTCTCTGGTTGTGAATTTAATTTCTATGTACATTCGGTTGGCAGGGCCCCTTTCGATAAACGGTGTCCACAGCCAATTGTTGACGTTGTTGTAGGCAACGTCGCACACCACGTAACTCCTCCAGTTGATTCCCTTGTCGAAGTTGGTGAACGACTCCTCCACCCACTGAAATCAAAGACAAAGTTTTTCCCTTTATAAAACTTTTCAACTGCGACTCCCGAGCAAAGTCATCCGCGAGTTGCGAGTTTATCTTGCCCAGTGGGAGAGGGCATTTCTGCAATCCTCTTCACCTCGCCCCAAGGACTAAACTCAACCGACTACAAAGAATAAAACAGATTCTGTAACCGAGGCAACTTCTCTGATCCAACTTTCTAGACTCCAACAATTTCCCCGCCAGAAAAACCAAACGGACAAATTAAAAGCTCTTCAAAGAACGTCTAAAGGACAAAGCACAATTTTAGATAGTTACAAATATTCTTATTGCACTCTTTTATTAAATTGTGCAAAAACTTTTTTCATTTCTTTCAAATTTATTTTTTTCAGTCTATTAATTTATTTTATTTTAATTTTGTTTACAATTTTCTTGCATTCTTTTTGAATTTTTATCGACATTTTTCATTTATTCGAAATTTTGTTTATTTTTATTTTATTTATTATTAATTTATTTATTATTAATTTATGTATTACTAATTTTATTTATTACATTTATTTATTACTAATTTTATTTATTACATTTATTTATTTTTTTTATTTCGTTTTATTTATTATATTTTTATTTTACCTTTTTTTATTTATTTCATTGATTCTATTTACTTCAAAATAGGTAAAGATTTCATTGTAGATATAAATTTTTAGCAGAGGTCTAACATTGTTGGAGCATCAGGACTTAATGTCTGCTTGCGCCAATTCAATTTTGATTGTTCAGCCGAGGAACAACGAGAACCCATTAAAGGAAATTCTGAGCTCTTGAGGTACCTCAGAAAATTGCTAAGTGCAGTTAAACGCCAGGAGTAATTGAATTTTAGCCCGCGAACGTGCATAACCTTTTATTCATAGTGCCAACGTCTTAAAACTTCATACTCCAAATAAGTATCTTCATCTCATTGCTACTTTGCTTAAAAAACAATTTTAAAATCTCCTTTTCACTCAACTTCATAAAATTTCAAAAAAAAAAAAAAAAACCACGAGGAATCGAACACTCGTCGTATTTTTTCAACGCCGGCACTTAGTGCGCACGACCAATTTCGTTGTCTAAAAAAGAAGTCAATCTTATGCGCAAAATTGCAGCAAATGTAATTCAAAAATTTCATTGTTAGCACCAAATTTTGCTTTTAACTATCAAATTTTGCATTTTAGGATCATATTTTGTTCTTTAGTACCAAATTTTGCTTTTCTTAACATAAAATTTGGCTTTTTTAGCAACGCAATTTGATTTTTTGTAAACGAAAATTGTTTTTGCAAGAGTTTTTATTGCCACATTGCTTAAAAAACAGTTTTACAAACTCCTTTTGACATGTAAAATTTCATGAAAAAAAATGTAACCCACGAGGATTCGAACACTGGTCGTATTTATAAAATGCCAGCACTTAACGTGCACGACCAATGTCGTTGTTTAGAAAAAAATCAATTTCATCTACAAAAATGTAGAAAATGTAATTTGTAGCACAAAAGTTTAACTTTTAGCATCATATTTTGCTGTTTAGCATTATATTTTGCTTTTGAGCACCAAAGTTTGTTCTTTGTAGCATTAAATTTTGCCTCTTTAAGCAACGAAATTTGTTTTTCTCCAAAAAAATTGTATTTGCAAAAGTTTTCATTGCTGCTTGCTTAAAAAACAATTTAAAAAACTCCTTTTATCTCCACTTCATTAAATTCCTACAAAAAAAAGGAAAAAAAAATTACAACCCACGAGGAATCGAACACTCGTCGAATTTCCCCGTCGCCAGCACTTAACGCGCACGACTAAATCCACCATTTTCAAAAGTAGTCAATTTTATGGAAAAGTGCATCAATTTAAACTCCCAACAACGAAAATTTCACTTCTAGCATCAAAATTTGTTTCTTTAGTAACAATATTTGCTCTTTTGTGAAAAAAAAACTGTTTTGACAAGAGTTCGGCTCTTCAATATTGTTTTTAATGACGTGGTACATTAAATTACGCATTAAATTTAACGGCTCTTTTTCATCTTGTGGTTTCAAGTTTAATTTTTTTTCGCGAGAATCCAAAGCAGTAAAAAAAATTACCACCCCGATGAAATTTCACTGTAATAAAGTTCAGCTCGTATTTCACGGGAGAAAGGCGACGCTTGGCGTCGTGGCGTCCAAATAAACCGCGCTTTATCGTCATCCCTAATAACCACCCCAGAAATTTATTAAGACTGTCTTAAACGAATTACGTACTCCCCGTATTACAAATGAGAATTAAATCACATGAGAATTTCTACAAAATATCCCCCCCTCAAAAAAAAAGAAATCTCAAAATATGAATGCCAATAATAAAATAATAAAATTAACAAAAAAATTATTTACCTAACGCAAAAAAGACTTTTTTACAAAAAAGACTTTTTTTTACAAAAAAGACTTACAAAAAGAAATTAAAAATTGTAAAGAACTTTCAAAATGTATTTAAAAATAATTTTAAAAACATACAAAGGGAAAACACTATTTACGTACGCATCTCTAGGGAAAACAGAAAATGAAGAACAGAAAATATAAAAATACAAAAAATGTAAAAGAAATAAAAAATATTGAGAAGAACAAAAGATATAGAAAAACACAAAAAATGTAGAAAAAAAATAAAAACGGAAAAACAGTAAGAAAAAATACAAGAAAAGGAGAAAGAAAGAAAGTAATGTAAGAAAACGTTTATGAAAGTAGAAAAAAACGATTTAAGCGAAAGAAAAAAAAACGCATCTGTCGGGATTCGAACGCCTCCCGATGAATTACAAGCACAGAGCTTTCGCGCTACTCCAAAGCCAACTTGACTCCCAATTTTGCCAAATAATACAAAAACGGTCATATTTCGTGAACTAATAATCGTATCGTGATGGAAAAAAGCAATTGATTTACAAAAAACAATTATTTCTCTTATTCTTCGATGAAAATGTGCTTAAGCCGGCATTCTTAATTACAATCCAGTCTTAAGGTCTTGGCGAGACGATAAAGATATTTTGAGCGAGAGTGGATTATGAGAAAAGCTATATTTGATACATTAGTATAATTGAACCACGCCTTCATTAGATAAGTTCCTAATAGACTCAAGTTTTCGGTACTATTCGTACTTCTGCCCCCCCCCCCTGCCGCCATTCTGCCGTCGACCCTAAGAATAACCCCAGGAACTGTAGCGAGCAAGTGGCAATAATAGATATGAACTGCCGTTAGAAATAAAGCCAATAAGCCCCGGCGCCGATTTTACTCGAATGAAAATGCTCTTCTCTCCCCCCCCTCCACTGCTCTCAACCCCCCGGTCAGACCAACACACACACACACACGAGAGCGAGTAATATTACCACCATAATCGCAATTCCGATGGTGTTTTCCGATGTTAAGGGTGAAAAGGACGAGGGTCGAATGCAACCAGGGGAGCAAAAATACAAGAGAATAAAATTCGATGAAAAAGGGCTTTATTGCGAAAATAGTATTGTTTGAAATTAGCCAGTTTTTGTAATCAGATTTTAGTGCTTTTTAAACATTTAATTTAGTTCAAAAGGCACTTAGGTTTGAAAAGCATTTAGATTTGAAAAGCTTTTGGATTCGAAAAGCATTTCGATTCAAAAACCTTTAAAGTTAAAAACAATGACACAGATTTGCAAAATCCAAGATGGCGGATTCAAGATGGAGGACGAATTTTTTAAAATCGATGGAAATTGCTTGAAAATTGTTACTCAGGAGTTTTCGAGAGCGCTGAGTACGAATTTGAAGTCAGAATTACAAAATTCAAAATGGCGGATTCAAGATGGAGGACGAATTTTTTAAAATCGATGGAAATTGTTTGAAAATTGTTACTCGGGAGTTTTCGAGAGCGCTGAGTACGAATTTGAGGTCAGATTTACAAAAAACAAAATGGCGGATTCAAGATGGACGATTTCTTTTTAAAATCGACGGAAATTGCTTGAAAATTGCTACTCAGGTGTTTTTGAGTGCGCTGAATGCGAATCCGACCTCAGTTTTACAAAATTCAAAATGTCGGATTCAAAATGGCGGATTCAAAATGGAAGATTTTTTTAAAAATCGAAGGGAACTGATGGAAAATTGTCACTCGGGGGTTTTTGGGTGCGCTGAGTGCGGATTTGATGTCAGATTGACAAAAATCAAAATGGCGGTTAGACAGCTAATGAATTTCTTTAAAAATTGAAAGAAGGAAAATTGG
The DNA here is from genome assembly GCA_011057455.1 of Ganaspis sp. Gsp50. NCBI lineage: Eukaryota > Metazoa > Arthropoda > Insecta > Hymenoptera > Figitidae > Ganaspis > Ganaspis sp. Gsp50. Next base: position 42,312 of record WNHD01000472.1, read on the forward strand.
AAGAGTTTAAAGAAAAGGATTTCAATTCACTGTTGTGAATTTAAATCCAATGTTTCAAGAACGTAGAGTCAATATTTTGTTACTCTCTTTAAAAACGCGGGTTGCCCCCTCTGCCCCCTGTTGAAAGATCCGTTTGAAATCGCTGACAATACGGGAGGATTATTGCGAGCTAATAACTTCTGGACAATAGAAATTAAAAATAATGGACTATTTTCTCAAGTGGAATAATAAAATTGAATATTGAAATAAAGAAATAAATTGCAGGGTTTTTCATTGAATATTTGTGACGTGATTGAGGGTGCAATTTGAAGGGCATTAAAATGTTTATTGGGCAATAAAAATATCTTCTAATTGGTACGTAAATGTTCTAGTTTTACAATCAAGCGTTTTTTCAGTGTTTTACTGTTTCCTGAAGCCCGCGATACATATCAAGTAATTTATTTAATGTTACTTGTACATTTACTGCTTGTCTGTTTGCTCGACGCGCGTAAGTACGTCTAATTTCGTCTGATTTAAATCACCACATGGGAATCCTTTGTTTTTCACTTTAAATTAAATTTATAAGAAAACGAAACTGACAGTCGAATTAATTTGAATAAATTAGAGTCCAGTTACTTTTTATTCCGAAGACGAAAAAAGGGAATTCTATTGTCTTTACGAGCAGCAGAAACTTGATAATTATGAATATAAATAATAAACAAAATAATAAACAAAATAATAAAAAAATAACAAACAAAATAATAAACAAAATAATAAATAAAATAATAAACAAAATAATAAACAAAATAATAAATAAAATAATAAACAAAATAATAAATAAAATAATAAACAAAATAATAAACAAAATAATAAATAAAATAATAAACAAAGTAATAAACAAAAATAATAAACAAAATAACAAACAAAATAATAAACAAAAAATAATAAAAAAATAATAAAAAAAAATAAAAATATAAAAAATAGAGAATTATAAAAACTACCAAAAAATAAAAAATACGGAAATATAAAAATACAGAAATATTAAAAAACTCAAAAATATAAAAATACAAAATTATAAAAAATACAAAATCATGTGAAATATAAACAATTAAATATAATAGAAAATATGAAAACTATTACACCTATAAAAATACATAGGAATATAAATTAAAACAATAATCAAAATACAAATATTAATCAAACTATAAAAAATGCAGAAATGTGTAAATTACAAAAAGATGAATTTAGAAAAATATATAAAATTTAATAAAATTATAAAAATACATAAATATATGAATGACAAAAAAATTAAGTATGATAAAAATACTAAAATTAATTGCACATAAAATTTATAAAAATATACATAAATTTATGAAAATATACATAAATATTTAAAAAGAAATATGTAGAATAAAAATACAAAAGTTAACAAAACTATAAAAAATTAAGAAATTTAAAAATGATAAAAACGTACAAATAAAAATATAAAAATACAAAAAAAAAATAAATAAAAAAAGTATTAAATAGATAATTAAAAAATACAGATAAAAAAATATAAAATATAAATTAATAAATGAATAAATGTAAAATTAATAAAATTTAAAAAATTTACATAAATATATAAATTACAAAAAAGTAAGTAGAATAAAAATAACAAAATGAATAAATACATAAAAATACATAAATATATAAATTACAAAAAATTATTATTATAATTATAATTATAATTATTACATATAATAAAAGAACAAAAATTAATAAAAATATAAAGGCTACATAAATAAACAAATTATATAAAAATATATTTACTAAAAAAATATTTAATAACATATTTAATAACGAATATAAAAAATTGATAAAAATAAAAATACAAAATTCTAAAAAATACAAAAAAATGGGGCAAATATTTGTTTAGAAATAATGGATTGAAAATTTTTTTGAAATCCTTAAAATTTTGCGTAAGAAGCCAATGAATCTGGTACGATCGTATTTACTAAAAAATATATTTAATAAAAAATATAAAAATTGATAAAAGTACAGAATTCTAAAAAATACAAAAAATGGGTCAAATATTTGTTTACAAATGGTGGATTAAAAATTTTTTTGAAACCTTTAAAATTTTGCGTAGGAAGCCAATGAATCTGGTACGATCGTATTTTCGACAAAGTATCGGGTGTTGGAACATGACGATACGTTTTTATTGTCAACGACCAATCGTGAAAAAAATAGTTTCAGGGGGAGGGCACTGGGGAGGAGCACAAGAGATTGGATCACGAAAACTCGTTACATCAACGATCCTTTGCCTCTCGTCATCTCTCCTTATTTCTCTTTTAAGTAATTTCTTCAGTTTTTTATCGTCCAGTGTCTGATTACAATCTCGAATTCTTTAAAGCGACAACTTTTATTGTAAATTTTTTAAAATCCTTTAACACCTACCGAGAATAAATTGTTGCACAACTAATTAAGAAATTTTGCACTCCTTTTAAATTAATTTAGACGCTTTTTTGCAGAAAAAAATTTTTAAAAAACAAGGACACAAATAGCCGAGGTGGTTAGGGCATCAACGAGTCGTGCGTTCGGGGTTCGATTCCCGTTACATTTTCTCACTTTTTTTAAAAGTTGTTTCTTTCCTGATAATAAAGAATTTTTGCCTTTTTGCTAAAAGCGACATCATTTTTGTTTAAAAATATTTTTGTTGTTTTAAAGATGAAAATTTTAAACATTCTTTAAAGTTTTTTTTATTTATTTACTTATTTATATTTATTTACTTTTATGTTTTTAAGTTATTTTTTATTTATTTACTTATTTATATTTATTTACTTTTATTTTTGTAAGTTATTTTTTATTTATTTACTTATTTATATTTATTTATATTTATTTATATTCTTTAAAGTTATTTTTATTTATTTACATATTTATATTTATTTATAATTATTTTTTTAAGTTATTTTTACTTATTTACTTATTTATATTTATTTACTTCTACTTTTTAAGTTAAATTTTTTTTTGTTTAAAAATTAACAGCAATAAACACTTTCGATTTTTTAAAACGTGATGTCAATCAACATTCTGTAGTGTACATCCCATTATTATACTCAACAGGCTCGTTTTAAGCTGAAAAAGTGTTAACGACAAACAGATGTCGGTAGCCAAGGTGGTTAAGTCATCAACTATCGACTACAACATCCAGAGTTCGAATCCCATCACCTGAACATTTTTTTCTTCACTTTTTCAAACACATTTTATCTCCAAAGTAAAAAAAAGCACCCCAGCATTTAATTATCAATTAAATAACAAAAATTTTAACAATTCCATTAAATTTTAATTTTAAACCATTTTTCCCAACAAAAGAGAAGTGCGAAATTATAAAGCATCAGAATTTAATTACCGTACTCGCTTGATTAGCAGGTAGAAATCACGGTAACAATAAAGGGCTGTCAAACGACTGGGAAGGGATCAACCTATCACAGAATGATGGCTTGGGGGGTTGGGGGGAGGGGGGTAAACGGCTACATAAAGTTTTTGATTGGCGCGTGCCACCCTCTGGGTTTCTCTATTCGATCGAGGGTTGTTGGACGGGTACATATGTACTCTCACGTACAAAAGTTATGGGGAACTGAAGGATGTTGGTTGGGGCAAGAGAAAAAGTCGGGGGGGGGGCAAGTACGAGGATACGTGCCTCCCAATGCAATCACCCTTCTCGTGGAAAGAAAGATAGTCGAGGGGGTGCGAGAAAAAGCGAGAAGGGTGAACTCAATATATATTAAGATCCGCAAAACCCCAGCAGACTAAAAGTTCCTCTGCCTCAGAATCTCCCCCCCCCCCCAGCAAAGCAGCTCACGCCCGTTCCTTTCCTGCCGCCGATCAACCATTTCCACTCCAACTATCCAGTATTCGTTGGCAATTTACTGAGACGGAAAATCCCTTCTCTCGGGTCTGCTGATCTTTTTTTTTTTCTACAAAGGGCAAGGGCAGAACGAATAAATCGAAAGAATTTCGGTTATTTAACATCTTGAGATTGGAATTTGGTGGGAAAATGCGGATAAAATGATTGATTTTTGTAAAAATGGGATATTTGGAGAGTAGTTGATTTTGGGTGTGGTGACAGAGTCGTTGACTTGGGGAGATGAGTTGTGGGGTTCGATCCTGGGGCTAATTTTTTTTTTTTTTTTTTTTTAATTGAAATGTAGTTTTTATTCAGAATTCAAGCAGTTATTGGAATTTTTCAAGAATTTTGGATCTTCTATTCGAGTTTTTGGAGAATTATTTGAAATTTTCGAAATTTTATTTGTTTGCGAAGAGATATTTGAATATTGAAAATACTGGAAACTAATACGGTTTTAAAAATCCGAAATAATACCTGTCTATTGTAAAATTACCATTTTTTTGTAAAAACTTTGGCTCGGTTCGTTGAGTCTTTGACTTTCAGCGTAGGGACACAAGGTTCGATCCCAGGTGACGAAATTTTTTTTCTTTCCAATACACTTTTTGCCAAAAAGCAAACAATTATTCACCATTTTGAAAGATTTACAATAAATTACAATAAGTTACATAACCTTCTGATCGTTATTGTCTAAAATTCTCGAATTGGACGAGATATCAAAAGAAAATTTTTGTCATTTGCAAATTTTTAAAATACACAAAATTTTTGCCTTATTTTTCCATAATGTCGGTAAATGAATTCTGAAACTGATTAAGTAAGCAAACATTTGCTTTTTAATTTTTCTTAAACAAAAAAACGTTGCAAACTTCAATAGAATTAGTTATTGTCTAGAATTGTCACCTAAAAAGCCAAATTTCCATCGCAAGAATAAAATTCATTGAAAAAGCGCCCAAAATATCTGCTTGCTGCAAAATTACGACATTTCGTCAACGGTCGATGGTAGCAAGAAGCGTTGAGTCACTAACTCTGGGAAGTGGAGCTCAGGGTTCGATCCCCAGCGCCACAAAAATTTTTTTTATTTCCATTTTTTAAAAACATCGAATAAATATCTCATTTTTCAAAAAGTTATCGCATAATGTCTATTATTGAAAACAAAATCTAAGAAAAAATAACCACAATATTGTAAGTTGTATGTAAAATAAATAGATAAAAATATTTTCATTCTCAATTCCGCAAACTGAATAAAGGACAAAACACGACAAAAAGAAATTCGTGCCAAATACGACTGGTAATTTTAAAATCCATCTGAAAATATGGTTATAGATCGGTTCGGATTTTTTCCTTTTTTGTAAAATCCGGTTACAGTGGAGCCTCGATTGGACCGAGAGGATTTTTTTCTCGTCGAGAATAATGAAGGGGAAGTTAATTTTTTCCGTGATTCGAAATTGTTTGTAATAAGTTTATCACAGAGCGGTGGGTAATTGAAACGGGGAAGCAGTCGTTATCGGTTTTTCTTGTCGACAATTGAGCTTGGGCTGCGTCCCTAATGAACGCGCTATAAAGTCAGACTGCGCGGATTATTACTAAATCGTCCACTTATCCGATTGCTGTAATTAGACACTTTATTGCATAACTGTAAATAGTAAAAGCTCATTGGTCACGGATGCATTTCAATGTGTTTAACGTTTTGCGGTCTGCAGACAACTTGTACCGGTTTCCTAAACATTTCCACTTTTCGGTTACCACCCAGTGAGCAAGGTCGCAGGTAGAAATTTCAATCAGACGTTTGTAAACTTGGAAAAAATTCTTTAACCGAAAAAAATGTGTCCCTTCTTTTTTAACGTAGAATTTTGTTTTAATTTTCATTGAATATTTGTTAAACTTTTATTAACGAGGAACAAAGTTTGAAACAAAATTTAAAATAAAATTTGAAACGTTTGAAACAAAATTTGAAAGCAAAAAAACAAAATTTAAAACAAAATTTTAATTTCAAACTGTTCCAATTTTGGCAGATTTTGGGGTTAAAAATTAATTTTGAAACAAAAGAGGCCATTGGTAGTTTAGGAACAACAAAGAAGATGGAATTTTGTTAAAAAAGTGACAAAAATATGTGCTTGATGTGAAATTAGATGGTTCGTCAATTTTCGATGAGTTCGATGGTAGCAAGATGCGTCGAGTCATTGACTCGGGGGAGTGGAGGGACAATGTTCGATCCCAGACGCTGCGAATTTTTTTTTCGGTACAAATACAATTTGAAAGCAATCGTCGACAAGGATTGTTACACGACACGACTTTTGAAGCAAAATGAAAACAAAAAATGCAAAATAAATAAATAAAATTTATTTTTGATTTTATATTTAATTATAATTATTAAATATTTTATTTTATTATTTATTTTATTTCTTTCAAAGAGGAAGTGATCCCTGTAAATCGCAAATATTCAGAATTTATCTTCTTTTTGATAGAAAGGTATAAAAATGAAGATCGTAAAAATAATTTTGGACTTTAGTAGTTTAATAGTTTAGTGTTTAATTTAAACAAAAAAATGAGGAGCCACTTGAAATTGTCTAGAATTGTCGCCTAAAAGGACAAATTTCCATCGTGGGAATAAAATCCATTGAAAAAGCGGCCAAAATATCGGCTTGCTGCAAAATTAGGACATTTCGTCAATAGTCGATGGTAGCAAGATGCGTAAAGTCTCTGACTCGGGGGAGTGGAGCGTCAGGGTTCGATCCCCAGCGCCAGAAATTTTTTTTCAGCCCAAATGCAATCTTAGAAGAATCCTCGACAAGGATTGTTACACAACGCGAATTTTGAAGCAAAATGAAATATAAAAAACACAAAATAAACAAACGTGAATATTCATTTCAAAAATTCAAAAAAATATTCAAAATTTAATTTCCTTTTAGAAAGAAAAAGAAGAATTCTTTCTTTTAGAAAGAATAGAAGTTTTAAAAAGAGTTTTTTTAAAAAAAAGATTTAAAACAAAATTCGTAAAAATGAATTTAGACTTTCTAGTGTTTAATTTTAGGAAAAGGAAGAAAAAAAATTAGGAGCCACTTAAAATTGAAGCCGCTAATCAGGGCCAATTTGTTCCGGCGTCTGAGTTTTGTCAATAGAGTGACAAAAATCTTTTTTTTTCCCATTGAGCCTGGGAATTTTACGAGTCTATTTAGTCTGGGGAAGGGTCTAAAAATAAGAGCGTCAAGAAAACAATTGTCAGTGTTGTGCCACCAGTTTCTCTATTTTAAAAGCAGAAAAATCCCTTCCTTTCTGAAAATGTTGCTCATATTTTGGAACGTCATATTTCACGTTTTTCTTGTGCGCTTATCCCCTGGCATTTGTCACTTTGCCACGGCCCGTAAATTATCGAGACGTTCTAGGAGGCCTCGACACGCCTTCAAATTTCACACTGGAAAAAAAGACGCTTTCTGGAAAATATGGACCAACCGTTGTACCTACAACTATTGTCATCGTGGTCTCGCTTCCTTAGCGAGACGCATTTTCGTCTTGGCCAGACTTTTAACGTCTTTCACTTCCGAAAACATTACGTCACCAAGTGTAATTGCTGATTTATTGAGGCTTCTTTTTGTGCTGGAAAGATTCCTCAAAAGGGAGACAAGAAAAGGAAGATACTTTCGGGGTTGGATTCAAAATCGGTTGAATTTTGTAAAGTAAAAATGAAATTGAAGAAAAGGAAGAGAGACTCGAATGGAAATGTGCGGAATTAAAATTTGAGTAAAAATTGAATTCCAATTGGAGTACAAATTAATTGTAAATAAAGTGGAAATTAATGCCAATTGAAAGGGAAATTAATACCAATTGAAAGGGAAATGATTATCAATTTGGAAATTGAAAGCAATTTGTATGAAAATTAATATTTTGTATTTTTAAATTCAATTGGCATCAATTTCCATTTAAATTGGTATTCATCTGTATTTCGATTGTTAATTTCCATTTAAATTGGTATTCATCTGTATTTCGATTGTTAATTTCCATTTAAATTGGTATTTATCTTTATTTATATTTGAGATAATTGCCATTTAAATTGTATTTAATAATAAGTATTTAATAAGTATTTATATTGTATTTAACAAGTATTAATCACCATTTGTATTAATATCCATCTCAATTGGTTCTAATTTGTATGACAATTGCTAACTATTTCCATTTCAATTGCTATTAATTGTTACATCAATGGAAAATTATTTCCATTTTAATTGATAAAAATGCCCACTATCTTTTCATAATTAATTTTCACTCGAATTGGAATTAAAATGAAAATTAATACCAATCGAAATGGAAATTAAAACCAATTTAAATGGAAAGTAATGCCAATTGAAATGAAAATTAATGCCAATTGAAATGGAAGTTGATAATAATTTAAATGAAAATACAAACAATATAAAGGAAAATTAATAGAAAATGAAATTAAAATTAATACCAATTGAAATGGAAATTAAAACCAATTTAAATGGAAAGTAATGCCAATTGAAATGAAAATGAATACCGATTGAAATGGAAAGTAATGCCAATTGAAATGAAAATTAATGCCAATTGAAATGGAAGTTGATAACAATTTAAATGAAAATAGAAACAATGTAAAGGAAAATTAATAGAAATTAGAATGAAAATTAATACCAATTTAAATGAAAATGGAAACAATTTAAAGGAAAATTAATAGAATTTCAAATGGAAATTAATACCAATTGAAATGGAAACAATTATTAAACAGAAATATTAAATGCCATGAATATATTCAAGTGGGAATTCATACCAACTGAAAGGAAAATTAATAGAAATTGAAATGAAAATTAATACTAATTGAAATGTAGAGAATTATCAATTGCCAAGGATATTAATAAAAATTTAAAATGCAGATTCAATTTAAATGGAAATTAATACCAATTTAAAGAAAAATTAATATGAATTAAAATTGTATTGTATTATAAATTGGGAATTGTGTAATAATAAAATAAAGTAAAATAAAATAAAATGAAAATTAATTTCAATTGAAACGAAAATGAATTATAATTGAAAATGGGAAATAAATGCATTTGAAAATGGACATTAATTATAATTGAAAATGGAAATTAATTACAATTGATATGGAAATTAATTGTACTTGAAACAGCAATTAAAATGGAAATTATTTATAATTGAAAATGAAAATTAATTACAATTGAAATTAAATCAATCAGAATTGAAATAGAAATTAATGACAAATAAAATGGAAAATTAAATAGAAAAATAATTAATAAACTGGAAAATAGTTACAATTTACATAGAAATTAATTACAATTGAAATGACAATAATTTATAATTGAAATGGAAATTAATTACCATTCAATTGGACCATTATTAAATTTTGGTTGAAAACAAAGTCCAAGCACCTATTTTTCATGTAAAAAATGATACAAATTGAATTGGAAACTTCAATTAAATCAGAAATCAATCAAAATTGAAATGGAAATTAATTGCCATGCAATTGGAAATTAATTGTTATTGAAATGGAAATTAATTGTTATTGAAATGGAAATTAATGACAATTAAATTAGAAAATATTTACATATTAAATGGAAATTAATTACAATTGAAATGGAAATTCAATTCAATTGGATTTTAATGTCATTCCAATTCAAAAAAGAAAATTACTTGAATTTGAGTCGAATTCAGTTATAATTGAAGTGAAAATAAATTTCAACTGAAGCCAATCCAATTGAAATCGAAATTTAAATGAACTGAATTTGTGTTTTTGAAACAATAAATAGTTTCGTTCAATGAAAATGTTAATAACATTTTAATTAATTAAATTAAATTTCATTTCCTATTTAAACATTTTTTAAAAAGAAAATTGGTAACATCATTTAAAAAATGAATAAGCTAGTAAACCAATTTTTCATTATTTTTGAAAATCCATTGAAAGAAAATATAATCAAGAAAAATAAATGTACAAAAAATAAAAAACAAGAGATAACAATTTTTCGTTGAATTTCTTTGAAATTGGAGTGAAACTTGTCAATTTTTGGGGGAAACCATAAGCCAATAACTGTCGCTCGTATTCTTGACTATTGACATTCCTAGAATCGTAAAAAATCGACAAAACCAGTTGACATTCTGACATTCACTGTCGCTGGTTTCACATGTTTTCCATTTGCTTTTCAAGTATTTTAATTCACTTCCAGATCCATAACACAGATTAAAAAAGTATTTTCTTCTAAACTGTCAAAATTTGACGCCATCTCGATAATTCCACAAACTTTCATTTTTTACGTCTAAAAATAAAGTTTTTAAACCAACAAAAATGCTTTACACCAAAAAAAATTATTATAAATAATTTAAAATTTTTTTTTACATTTTTATTATTATTTGTATTTTTATATTATTATTTATACATTTCTATTATTATTTATAATTTTTAATTATTATTTATACATTTTTATTATTATTTATATTTTTATATTATTATTTATACATTTCTATTATTATTTATAATTTTGAATTATTATTTATACACGTCTATTATTATTTATAATTTTGTATTATTATTTATACATTTCTATTATTATTTATAATTTTATATTATTATTTATACATTTCTATTATTATTTATAATTTTGAATTATTATTTATACATTTCTATTATTGTTTATTAATTTATATTATTATTTATATATTTATATTATATTTTAAAAAGTGTCAAAAATCGGCAAAAATGCTTTTTTGTTAACAAACAATTTTTTTATACATCCATTTTTATCGAATTTTATTTTTACATTCGAATATTTCATTATTCGATTCCTTCTGTTTTAATCATTTTTTTTTACTGAATTCTAATCCATGTTTGCAACAGTTCAACAAATAATTTTTTGGGGCGTTCAGGAGGGTCAAAAATTCTTTTAAAAATTAAATTTCCTATTTTTCTCATAATTATAATAATTTAATTTTAAATAATTTTGTGCCCATCATTTTTTGTGACATCCAAGGGGGTAAAAAATTCTTTTAAAAATCAATGTCCCAATTTTCTCCTAAATAATTTTGTACCCATAATTTTTCAAACCGTTCAAGGGGGCAAAATTCTTAAAAAAATTTTCTAATTTTTCTTTCCATTTTTATAATTTTCTCATACATAATATTGTGCCCATAATTTTTTCGGACGTCCAAGGGGATCAAGAATTCCTTTAAAAATCTCTAATCTTCCATTACATAATTTTGTGCCCATATTTTTTTGGTACATTCAAGGGTCTCAAAAATTATTTTAAAAATTTTTCTTTTCATTTTTCTAATTTTCGCATACACAGTATTGTGCCCATAATTCTTTGGGACGTCAAAAATCGTAAGAACTTCTATTAAAAATAAAATATTCTAATGTCCTATTTTTTGGGCCCACATATTTTTGTGCCCATTTTGTTGTACGTACAAGGGGCTCAAAAATGCTTTTAAATATTTTCTAATTTTCTCCAACATAATTTTGAGCCATTTTTCCCTCCAGTATTTTTTTCCTGAAATTTTAATCTTCCGCAATCGGAATACTACGCCGAAAGGGGAGGGGGGCGACCGCGCACCAGTCTCAAAAAATGACTAAAAATAAAAAAAAATAATTGAGACATATAATCTGTTCGTGAGACCTTCCGGAATATTTTTCCCTCTTTTTTTTGCAACAAAAAGACAGAGATAAGGACTAACGTCTTGTTAATTTGCATTAAAGTTCCTTTTACACCTCCCTTGGGGACAAAAAGCGAGCTCTCTCCTTTAAATCTTAATTAGGAATTTTACGACTTTAACGAACTTTTCCAAGGGTCGTCTGTCTGGCTGGTAGCGAATTTTCAACCCCTTTTCCCATTTGCCAGCGACTCGGCAGAGTCAGAGAAGAGAGAGAATAGGATCTCGTTGCTTGGGGGCGTGGAGAGGAGAGGGGGGGGGGCGCAGCGGCGTCAAGAGAAAGGGTGCCAGGGAGGGGGAATCACCTCGATGAAAAATTATTATTGCCTTCGCCCTCGGTGCGAGATGCTGAGATAAGTTTTGCAGGATGACAGTGACGATATCGACTGGATTGGGGAATCTCGAATCGAGTTCTTTTGTGACAGATGCTCGAGTCCCATTATCGCAGATGATACTCTTATCCCTGCTGAATAATGATAAATCAGGACTGGCAATGTTAGAGATTAGGGTCCTGGATATAAAAAAAGGGCATTTTCAAATGCATCTTTAAAGGCGCTCCCTTTCAATCGTTATTAAAACGAGTCTTGACGAGTTTATAATGTCGACAAATCAGTTTAAAATTACTTTAGTTCACTTTTAATACGCCCGGGTTTTCGAATTTTTGATTAAAAATTGTTTTCAATCATTTAGAGGTTTTAAAATTATTTAAATTGTTTTTTTATGAAGTGCACATTTTTTTCTATAGTTTATAAACCGTTTTCAATTAATTACAATTTTTTTTAATAATTTAAATTGAAGTTAAATTTAATTTAAATTGTTATTAATCGATAAACAATTTTTTTGAATCAAATAAAAAATTTTTTAAATCACAGAAAAATTGTTTTCAATCACAGAAAAATTGTTTTCATTATTTTTTTAAGTTTTGAATGTTTTTTTTTATTTCTTTTAAATAAAATTTCAATTTTGTTTGATTATTTATAACTTTATTGGGATATTTACAATTTTTTTTAATTATTTGTAAGTTTATTTAATTATTTATAATTTTATTTGAATATATACATTTTGTTTTAATTATTTGTAATTTTATTTAATTATTTGTAATTTTATTTAATTATTTATAATTTTATTCAAATATTTATAATTTTATTTAAATATTTATAATTTTATTTAAATATTTATAATTTTATTTAAATATTTTTAATTTTATTTGCATATTTACAATTTGTTTTAATTATTTATAATTTTATTTGATTATTTGTAAGGTTAATTAATTATTTATAATTTTACTTGCGTATTTACAATTTGTTTTAATTATTTGTAATTTTATTTAATTACCTGCAATTTCTTTTCATTATTCTTAATTTTACTTTTAAAATTATAATTTATTTTCTATTTTTTTTTTAGTAATTGAGGGTCCCACGCAATGACGTTGCAGTACGAGTGCGCATTGTTTTCTGCGCAGTATCCCTTGCGCAAGCGCGCTCCGCCTGCATGAGGGGACTTCAAGCCGAGCGTAAAATGATTTATTGCATGTGACTCCTGAATTTATAATTTGACTAGTTTATATAATCGACAAATCAGTTTAAAAATACTTTAGCCAACTTTTAAGAAACTCAAATTTTCCAATTTTTAATTTAAAATTGTTTTCATTCATTTAAAAAATTCATTTTAACATTTTAAAATCATTAAAATTTTCTTTAATCAATTGCAAATTTGTTTCAATTATAAAATTTCAATTATAAATTATTTTTTTCATTTATAAATTGTTTTCTATCAATTACAAATTTTTTTCAATCAATTAGAATTTTGTTTACCCATTCACAAATTTTTTTACCATTCACAAACTTTTTTTCCATTTACAAATCGTTTTCAATCAATTACACATTTTTTGCAATCAATTACAAATTGCATTCAATAAATTACCATTTTTTGGAATTAGTTACAAATTATTTTTATTATTTAAACATTGTTTATTTTATTCTATTTAATTATTTGAATTTTTTTCACTATTTTTAATATTATTTCTATTCTTAGAATTCCATTGTTTTAAATTTTCTTTCAGCAATTAAGGGTCCCCGCAATAACACTGTAGAACGAGTGCGCACTGTCTTCTGCGCAGTACCCCCTGCGCACGCGCGCTCTGCTTGTATGAGGAGACTTCTAGCCGAGCGCAACCTGTCTTATTCCACATGACCCCTCAATTTCTAATTTTTTTTCATTACTCGTAATTTTTTTGCATTAATTTTTAATTTTTTGCATTATTTTTCATTCTCTTGCATTATTTTTCATTCTCTTGCATTATTTTTCATTCTTTTGCATTATTTTTAATTCTTTTTCATTACTTTTAATTATTTTTAATTCTCTTGCATTATTTTTAATTATTTTTCATTTTTAATTTTTAAAAATTCTTTTGCGTTATTTCTAATTTCTCTTTAACTATTTTTAATTAACCCTTCTTCATTTTCAATTTCTCTTTAATTATTTGTTATTTACCCTCCTTAATTTTTAATTCCTCTTTAATTATTTTTAATTTCTCCTTAACTATTGTTAATTTGCCCTTCCTAATTTTTAATATCTTTTTAATTATTTTTAATTTACCCTTCCTTCTTTTTAATTTTCTTCCACGAACTTTTGCTTCATTTCCTTAGTGATTTATTCACTTTATTTCTTTCTCTCTTCAAATTAATTCGAAATACTTTATGAATTTCTTAAAATTTTTTTATTTTTTTAAATCTTATATTCTTTTTTTTAAATCTTATATTCTTTGTTTAAAATCTTATATTCTTTTTTTAAAATAATAATAATAATTTTTATATAAAAATAAATAAAATAAAAATCAAAAAAGAGTCATCTGACTGGATTTGAAGCGGAAAATATTTGCGTCAGCTGGTCAAAATGAAACTATGTTCACCATAAGGAGGTGAATGAGGGGTAGAGGGGGGGGGGTCATCGATATTTTGGGGAGGCAGGTTGCAGTGGCAAGTGCGGCACTTGCAGTGGGGCGTTAGGCCTCGGTGGTTCCCTATCACGTCGAGTAATTGACTATATAATGGATTCCTGCGACTGCCATACGTCAAAGTGACAGGTCCAGGGGCGTGTTGGGTAGGGTCCATATTCGGGGCACCACTCTCACCCCTAAGTCCCGGCGGTTATATTAAACTGAACCCCTTGCACCTCAGACCCTCCGGCTAATTCGTGGCGATTTCATGCAACGAGATCACTCTCGCCTCCTCGATGAAAATTCAGGGTTGGAACCCTAACCTCTATTTACATAAGTTCTCATCACTGCTCTCGCCAACAAAATTATCGAATGCGTGTCGGCTTCGCGGCGAATTCAAGAGGGTTCAACTACACCCTCAAACAGAGCGAGCGAAAAATTCGTTTTCTTTGCAATTTAAATTTTACTACAATTTTTTTAATTGTACACCCTTTTTTTACACACAATTTAGTGAATTGTTACATTTTTTACGCATTTTTATTGTTAATTTTATTAATTTTTATTGTTATGATGAGTCGTGTGTTAAAAAAAATGGGAGAAAAAAATTTCCGTGATAGGATTCGAACCCCGATGGGTTTCATTACAAATTCAGGACTTTACCAACAGGGCTAAATGCACTTTTTTGTAAGAACATCAAATTGTGTTGAAAATTACTCAAAAGAGGTCGGAAAAAATTGGGGGTAACTGAAAAGCGACTCGAATTTTTATTTCGAATGTAATATTTAATTATATATTAAACGTTATATTTATTTATAATGATTATTTAGCTATAATCACTATTTCAGAAAAAAGTTGCGTTCGAAAAATTGAGAACGTTGGACATCGCTCTAAAAATGAAACTCCGTTTATCTTGCAATTTCAATTATTGCACAAACTTTTTTAAGTCATTAAAGTAAGCGTTATGTAAAGATAATTATTTAAATAATCATTTTTAAATAATTATTTAAATCATTTTCATATATCATTATGGTAAATCATTCTGAATATCTAATAATTAATTTCTTAAAAAATCAGTGAAAAAATTCCAGTCCGGAGATTCGAACCCCAGTCGACTTCACCACTAGTTCGCGACTTTACCAACCGACCTAAAACCACTTTCTTTCCGAAATACTAAACTATGTCAATAAATGCTCAAAAGACGTCGAAAAAAATTGCAGCATGCTTAAAATTGACTCGAAATTCTATTTTTTATTTAAAATATATTATTTTGTTTCAGAAAAAAGCGACATTTATGTGCGAACTCAAAAGGAACAAACAAATTCCAATCGTCTCCGGAACAAACACATTCGTTTTCGTTGCAATTCAAATTGTTGTACATTTTTTATCAAATATTTTTATTTAATACATTGTTTATCATAACAAACAATATTATAATAAATAATAAATGATAATTACATATTATTTGAAAACAATTATTGCGTGTTGCAAATTCATGACAAGACAATTCTTAAAAAATTGAAGAAAAAAAATTCCAGGCCAGGGATTCGAACCTTCATCGCCATTGTCAGCAGTTCGCGACTTTGCCAACTGACCCAAAAACACTTTCTTTCCAAACCGCCAAAGTACGTCAAAATCCATTCAAAAAACTCCCGAAAAAATTGAAACGCACTAAAAAATCACTCGAAATGCTATTTTCTATCCAAAATTTATTAAATTTCAAAAAGAAAACCCTAAATAAAAAGAAATTAACCTAAAATTGCATCATAAACGGAAAATCGTCTTTTTTGTTTTAAAATCAAGCAAAATTTATCTATTTCGAGTGAAATTTTTTTATTTTAATTTTAATTTTCATTTAATTCATTAATTTAGATTCTGCATTAATTTACGAAATGGGATTAAAGTGCTCTTGAATTTTACTCGAAGGGGATTTTTATCAGGGATCGTGTGAATGATTGCAGCTGTTTTACAAGCATTTGGTAACAATTCTCAGACTCTCACCGTTAAGTGTCAAAGTATTTCAACGCCCATACAAGCACTTGAGACCCTGCGTGTCAATAAAAGAGATTCTGGTCCAGGGACAGCATCCGGATGACGGACACGTAGGTTAGCGGATCTACGAGCGTGCTCACAGTTCACGGAGAGTAGAGAGAGCAGCGGACATGTGCAGCAGCAGCCAACGGCCAAACGAAGGTCGTTCACATAGAATACCAGTCTTTCCATTAGTGCTCCCCTGATGGGGGAACCGAGTCGATGCATGATCGATACGATCCGATCTCCCTTCGTAATCGCGATCTCCATCCATTAGCGGAAAACAGTTTTTTCCAGCAATTAACTTTAATTACACATTTAACCTTTTTCCACAAGAAAAAAAATTTGCCCTTTTGTTTACATTTCTAGGCTCTGCAATCGTTTCAACAAAGAAGACAACGGATTTTCGATTTATGAACGAAATAAACGATTTTTTGTACTTTTGCAAAGATAGGTAATCCGAAAAAATTGATTTTGTATTCCTAGAATGATAATTTAGGTGAAATTTCAAAAATTTAGGGTTTTTTGTTTGTATTTTGAGTCGTGGAAACTATTCGAGAGGTGAAAAAAAAGAGTGGGTAAAATAAATCCACTGGGATTCGAACAACAAACGGTTTTTCCACAGTTCTTGGCTTTTGCGCTAGGCTACTGTCAAGTGGTTGTAAAGAAATCATAGATTTGCTAAAAATTGTCGTAGGAAGGTCAAAAAGAGCTTCGGGAGTTGGCACAAAGCTTGAAAATTTGTTAAAGAAGAGTTAAAATTTGATTCTTGCTTGGAAAATACATAAAAAGGGCATTTTTGTGGAATATTTTAGTCAAGTGGTTGACAGGAATCATATTTTTGCTACAAATTGCCGTAAGAGAGTAACAAAAAAACAATTGTTTGTTGTTAGAAAACTTGGAAATTTTTTAAAAATGGGTTGAAATTTCATTTTCACGTTGAAAAACCTCGAAAAAAGTATTTTTGTGAAACATTTTGGATTTTATAGTTGTATTTGGTGATTTTCGGTTCTATTGTTTGTATTTCTAGTGGAAAATAAAATCGTGGAAATTATTTGAGGGTCAAAAAAAAAAACATTGCGCAAGAAAACTCACTTGGATTCGAACACCGAACGGTTTTTTCGCAGTTCTTGGCTTTTGCGCTAGGCTATTGTCAAGTGGTTGTAAAAAAATCATAAATTTGCTAAAAATGGTCCTAGGAGGGTCAAAAAAACTTTCGAGTTGTTAAAAAACTTGGAAAATTTGTTTAAAAAGAGTTAAAATTTGTTTTTTGCTTGTAAAACAACATAAAAAGGCTTTTCTGTGAAATATTTTAGTCAAGTGGTTGACAAAAATCATATTTTCGCTACGAATTGTCGCAGGAGAGTAATAAAGGACAATTGTTAGTTGTTAGAAAACTTGAAAATGGGTTAAAATTTGATTTTTACTTTAAAAAGACATGAAAAGGACATTTTTGACAAATTTTGGGTTTTATTTGGTGTTTTTCGGTGTTTATGTTTGTACTTTTATTCATGAAAACTTTTCCAGGGACGAAAAAAGTGAGTGTTCGGAAACACCCACCGGGATTCGAACTCCGAACGGTTTTTTCGTATTTTTTGACTTTTGCCCTAGGCTAGTGTCAACTTGCCTAACAGAAATTGCAGATTTTCTAAAAATTGTCGTAGAAGGGTCAGAAAACTTCGGTATTTGATAAAAAAAAAACTTTGAAACTCGTTAAAAATGAGTGGCAATTTAATTTTCATGAAAAAACATGAAAAGAAGCATTTTTGTTTAATATTTTATTCAACTGATCGAACAAAGATTTCAGTTTTACTAAAAAGAGCCATAAGGGAGTAAAGAAAACATTGAAAATTTGTTACAAAACCTGAATATTTGGTGAAATTTGATTTTTACCTGAAAAAAGCTCGGGAAAAAAGTTTTTATTGAAATATTTTGGTTCTTATTATTCTATCTGATGTTTCTTGGTTTTTTGTTTTCTTTTTTAGTTATAGTATCTATTACATCGCAGAAAAAAAAACAGCGCGCACAATAAACCCACCGGGATTCGAACACCGAGCGTTTTTTTCACACTTCTATCGCTTCTGCCCTAGGCTACTGTCAACTTGTCGAACAAAAATCACAGTTTGGCTAAAAGTGGTCGTAGGAGAGTCAAAAAAATTCGAAACTTGTTAGAAAACTTGGAAATTTGTTAAAAATGACTTGAAATTTGAATTCAAAGGTGGGAAATGCACGAAAAAAGGCATTTTCGTGAAATATTTTGGTTTTTCTTGTTGTATTTGGTGTTTTACTGTTGTATTTGGGGTCTTATTGTTATATCGGGAATTAATAGTTTTACAAGAAGGGATATTAAGAGGCTCGTGACTTTTCGTGTACGATTTCACGTTCTCGGTATCTCTCTCATTCTCTCGATTTTCGCCGCCCTGTCTTTGTCCCCCTCTTGCCCTGTACTCACGCTGTAGCACCTTTTATCTCCCGAGGGCCGGAATATTAATGTCTCTCATATTTTATAGAACCACTCCGGGCACGCGGTGCGCGCTGCGCCCCACCCAACTTTACTCACTGGTCTCTCTTTGTCTCTCTCTTGTCTTTTTGTCTCTTTCTCTCTCTCTCTCTCTCTCTCTCTCTCTCTGTCTCTTTCTCCCTCTCTGTCTTTCTTTCTCTCTCTTTCTCTATCTTCTTCTCTATCTTTCCATCTCTCTCCCCTCTTTTTGTTTTCGCCTCTCTTTCAGTCTTGCTCTCTCTCTCTCTTTCTATCTTTCTTCCCCCCCCCCTCTCGCCGTCTCTTGACTGCGTTGCACTGCTCCGCTATCCAAGGATTCCCCGCAAGTTCCCGCGCTCCCTTTCAGTTTATATCCATGGAACAAAGAGTGAAAATATGTATATAGGGTGTGCGCGCAAAGATCCTTATCCGATGGGACAATGACAAAACGAGCAAAGCCAGAAATACCTAGAGGAGTTAATTCAGTTGTCGGGAGTTGGTCTTATGTTACCCCCCTTCTAGTGAGGAGGTGGGGTAACATTTGTTAAGGTCTTATCGAGCCTGTACTGAATTTATTTTGGATTTTTTTTGCTATTGAATTTTTTTTTCAGATTTAACAATTTTTTTTTCATTTGCAATCTGAAGATAATTTTAACGAGACACATTCTATTCAGTGATAATTGACCTCGCGTGATGCCGCTGGTTGTAAGAACTGGTCTGGTGGTGGTAGAAGAACGTCGGCGATGCGGCAGAAATTAATTATGCGGAACTGGGGGAGCGCACAAAATATCGGCACTGCGGTGTATTAATTTATAAAATTTCTCAAGAAACAGTTATTTGAAAATTATTAATTTGGCAAGATTGGAGTTATCGTTTTTCATTTTTTTTTAATTTTTTCAAATTATGATAATTTATGAAAGCAACAAGATACTGGTTTATGAAAATAATAATATGGATAAAGTGTAATTAAATTGCGACGAATTGAGATAATTTTTTATCGGGTAATTTTTATTGAATAAATTTTTTTCGCCTTTTTATCGTCAAAAAATTCAAAAATATTTTTACTTTTATTTTATTAAAAATCAATTGAGATGAAAAAAAATTAATTAAATTTTTTTTCTTGAAAGGAAAATTAGCCTGGAAAGTGGACGACCTTTTTGACCCGCAGCTTATTAAAGGGAGTGACTTTTTTTTTAGAGGACCATAAAGTTTATTTCGTTTGGGGCGGAAAGGACGCCCTTTTTACTGTTTTAATTCCCTTCGTGTTTAGATAAAAGTTAACGGGCTTCTTTTTTCTCTTTTTTTGAAAACTGACCCTTGTTTAAGCGTCGAATCGACAAGGGGACAAAAACATGAGTTCTTATCGAGTCGGAAGAGAGCGCTGATCCTGGAGAGATTAATTTTTTGTCGGGATTCGATGAAGGACCAAACATTCTGTTTACTCGGGGTGTCAGAGGTCACTACTGTCGAGGGGTTAATCCTTGGACTCTCCCCACGTTGGGGTCAAAGGTTCCGACGAGAAATTGACAAGAAAAAGAGAAAAGGTTGCTTGTCGTTTTTAAAAACTTTATCTTGTCAGAGATAAAGGGCTGATAATAGTTTTAAATTTTTTCGAGTTGAAAATAAAGAAAACTAACCCAAAAAAGTATTTTTATGAGAAAATGAAAAAAGAAAATTTTGAAGAATAATGAAAGTAAATTTCTTATATTAATAAAAAATAATTATTGAAAATTAAGACTGTCAAGAAAACAAATTTTTAAAATAAAATGTAACGTTTAACAAAAAAATTATAAGTTTAACAAATAAAATTTTTAAAAATAAACTACATAAAGAGACTTTTTTAAGTTTAAACTTTTTAAAATGTCGATAAATGACTTTAGGTCATAAAAAATTCGTTAAGAGGTAAATTGCTGAGCTTTAAAAGCTTTCATGCATTTATTACAAGGTTTTAAACTTTAAATAAAATTTTAAAATCGAAAATACATAAAAAGTCACTTTTAAAATTTTTTATTTTTAACGATTCAGTAACTTGGTAAGTTTAGGTCATAAAAAATTCGCTACTAGTTGAATCGTTGCGTTTTCAAGGCGATTGAAAATTTACAACATGTTCAATTTGATATAAAATTTTAGAAACAAAAACACCCATAAAATAACTATTTTCAAAATTTTCGATTTTTAAAATATTAATAACTTGATAATTTTAGGTCGTGGAAAATTCGCTAATAAGTCACTTGATGCGCTTTGAAAGCGTTTTCAAATTTTTATTCGTTTTTTAAAATATGTAAAAAACTTTGAAATCGAAAAAATCGAAGACTCAAATTTGTCAGAATTTTGAATTTTTAAAATCAATAACTGGGTTAATTTAGGTCGTAAAAATTTCACTAGAATTTTTTTATGACGAATTAATTTTTAAATGGAATTTTGAAAGCAAAAATATTCAAAAATTTGGCTGATATAAAAATTATCATATTCAAAAAAGTCAATAATTTGGTCAATTCAGGTAATAAAAAGCTCACTAATAGGTCAAATTAATCGCCTTTGAGGCATCTACACATTTTTTTTGATAAATTAAATTTTAAATCGAATTTTTGAACAAAAAACACTCCTAAATGTGACTGATATAAAAATTTTCATTTTCAAAAAAGTCAATAATTTGGTTAAATCAAGTCATAATAAGCTCGCTAATAGGTCAATTTAAGCGCCGTTGAAGCATCTACACATTCCTGAAAATGAATTAAATTTTAAATTGAATTTTTGAACCAAAAACACTCATAAATGTGACTGATATAAAAATTTTCATTTTCAAAAACGTCAATAATTTGGTTAATTCGGGTCATAAAAAGCTCGCTAATAGGTCAATTTAAGCGCCGTTGAAGCATCTACAAATTTTTGAAAATCAATTAAATTTTAAATCGAATTTTTGAACCAAAAACACTCATAAATGTGACTGATGTAAAAATATTCATTTTTAAAAACGTCAATAATTTGGTTAATTTAAGTCATAAAAAGCTCGCTAACAAGTCAATTTTAGCGTCCTTAAAGCATCTACAAATCCTTTATGATAAATTAAATTTTAAATCGAATTTTTAAACCAAAAACTCTCATAAATGTGACTGATATAAAAATTTTCATTTTCAAAAACGTCAGTAATTTGGTTAATTCAGGTCATAAAAAGCTCGCTAATAGGCCAATTTAAGCGCCTTTGAAGGATCTATAAGTTTTTTATGATGAATTAATTTTTAAATAAAATTTTGAATCCAGAAACACTCATAAATTTAGCTGATATAAAAACCTTCATTTTAAAAAAGTCAATAACTTCGTTAATTCAAGTCATAAAAAGCTCGCTAATGGATCAATTTATGAGCTTTTAAAGCTTTTAGAAAAGTGGAAGAACGAATTAAAATTTTGAACAAAATTTGAAACCAAAAGCACTTACAAAGTCGCTTTTACTAAAAATTTCAATTTTTAAAACGTCAATAACTTTATGACTACGGGTCATAAAAAGGTCGTTAATAGTCCAATCGAAGAGCTTAAATAGCGTTTATGAATTCAAAGTACGTTTTCAAAAATTACATGAAATTTTGATATAAAAAACACCCATAAAGTCCTAATTATGAAAAAAATTATTTTTTAGTAGGTCGATAATTCGGAAAAATTGGGTCATAAAAAGCTCGATAATGGATAAATTGGCATTTTTTTAAAGCGTCTACAAAATAATTATTATGTTGTAAACCTTACAAGGAATTTCAAAACGAAAATATCCTAGAGAGTTAAAATGATCAAAAATTCTATTTTTATAAATTTTTATATTTTTTCAACTGGAGGTCATAAAAAGTTCGCTAATAGGTCAATCGATGCGCATTTAAAGAATATACAAATTTGTTACAACGTAAAAAACTTTAAATGTAATTTCGATACCAAAAACAACCTGAAGGTTGCATGTATAAAAAAGTTCAATTTCTACAAAGTCAATAACTTGGTAAATTTAGGTCGTAGAAAGCTCGTTAATGGATCAATTGATGTGCTTTTAAAGCTTCTACGAAATGATCAGAAAATTCTGAACTGGCAATTAAATTTTGATACCAAAAACCTTCAAGAAGTAACTTTTATAAAAAAATGAAATTTCTAAAAAGTCGATAATTTTATGACCATAGGACATAAAAAGCTCGCCGATATATCAAACGATGCGCTTTAATATCGTTTATAAATGAAAAAAAAATTACTACAATTTACATGAAATTTAGATCCAAAAACACCCCTAATGTCATAGGTAGGAATATTTTTGATTTTGAAAAAAGAGTATAACTAAGGAACATTAGGTCGTAAAAAGCTCGTTAATAGGTCAATTGACGCGCTTTTGAATCGTCTACAAGTAATTACCGTTGTTTTAAACTTTTAGTGAAATTTCAATACCATCTTGAAATATCAATAATTTTGTAAATTAAGGTCATAAAAAAGCTCCCTAATGAATCCAAATGATGTGCTTTTGAAGCTTCTACAAAATGATCACAAAGTACTAGACTGGAAATTAAATTTTGAAACAAAAAACCTTCAAAAAGTAACTTTTGTAAAAAAATTTCAATTTCTAAAATGTCCATAACTTTTTGACTATAGGTCGTAAAAAGCTCGTTAATAGGTCAATTGACGCGCTTTTGAATCGTCTACAAGTAATTACCGTTGTTTTAAACTTTTAGTGAAATTTCAATACCAAATTTTGTAAATTAAGGTCATAAAAAGCTCGCTAATAGATCAATTGACGTGCTTTTAATGTCTTTAGAAAATAACTAGAACGAATTGGACTTTGGAAAAAATCCAAACCAAAAGCACTCGAAAAGTCGCTTTTGCCAGAATTTTCCATAATTCCAAATCGTCAATAACTTTATGACCTTAGGTCATAAAAAGCTCATCAATAGGTCAATCGACGCGCTTTTATATCGTTTACGAATTTAAAACAAGTTTACACAAATTAAATGAAACTCAGATCCAAAAACACCCATAATGTCATAGACGTAAAAAATTTTTATTTACAAAAGAAATATAACTCGAGAACAAAAGTTTGGGAGTTGAAAAAAAATTAGCGAATTTTAAGAGCCTTTAGGTCGAGAGTCTTTAAATCGAGGGTCTTTGTTTCTTTTGGTTTCTTGATAGGATCTAAAGCCTGTAATTGATAGAGAAAGGGAGGAAGAAAGACAGAGGATAAAAGGGAGGAATCCAGCAATTTGTCGAGGCACCTTCGTGTTTTGGTGGAGGGGCAAAGGGGCAAAGGGGTGAAGGGTTGAGGGGGAAAGAAAGGGAGAGCCATCAAAAGACAGGAGTCGGTCCAAGCGATCCTGTGACGGCATGTGTGCCATTCGATGATTCATCCCGCTTTGTTGTTAGTGAAAGGGCCGATTCTCGTCCAGCGATTCACCCTCTATTTTCCATCTGTACATTGCCGAAATGCCGAGTCAATATCAGGGAAATTACAGGACCAGAATTGCGGTGTTAAATTAACCCCAAACAGTATTTATATTCTGCCAGATCCACACGGCAAATATCACTCTCAGCCAACAAATTGCTCCATTCAGAAAATCTCATTTATCTCATTCAACATTGTTTGCCCCTCTAATCAGTCCAATAATTTATTGTATTATTAAAATTGTGATTAATTGTCGTGGACAAATGATTAGTTGAACAAACATTCTTATTATCCGAAACAAATCATTTTTGTTAATTATTTTGTTTTACAAGATTTTGGTAATTAATTTTGGAGTTATGAAAGATTTTGTTTAAAGCATTCAGCGATTCATCTTGGTCAAAAATGTGTACACAGGGTCAATAATTGGTACTCTTGGGTCACAGGCTAGTACTGTTGAATCGAAAATTGATTTTTTGGATCATAAGTTGGAATTTTTTGGACAAAAGTTAACATTCTTAGGTCATATGTTGGTATTCTTTGGTCAAAAGTTGGAATTTTTTGGTCCAAAGTTGGTATTTCTTTGTCAAAAATTGGTATTCTTTGATCAAAGTGTGATATTTTTTGGTTTATGATTGCTATTGTTGGTACACAATTGGAATAATTGATCTAGAATTACTTCCTTGCGTCAAAAAATGTTATTTTTTGGTCTGAAATTGGTACTGTTGGTATAAAATTGGAAATATATGGTCTATAATTGGTACTGATGGTCTACAATTGGTACTGATGGTACTATTCATTGGTCAATTGTTGGTATTTTATGGTGAAAAGTTGGTAATCTTTGGTTTATACCTGCTATTGTTGGTATACCATAAGAATTAATGGTCTAGAACTAGTACCTTGGCATAATAAGTGCTATTTTTTGGTCAAAAATTAGTACTGTTGGTCTACAATTGGTAATTTATGATCTATAATTGGTACTGTTGGACTACAAATGTTATTTTTGGGTCATTATTTGGTAATTTTTGGTTTGTAATTGCTTTTGTAGGTGTACCAATTGGGATATCTGTTTTAAATTACAACTAGTGGTCTATAGTTGGTACTGTTGGTCTAGAATTGGTATTAATTGGTCAATAGTTGGTATTTTTGGTCAAAAGTTGGTATTGTTTGGTCAAAAATTGGTACTGTTTGGTCAAAAGTTGGTATTGTCTAGTTTATAACTCTTATTGTTGGTTTACAATTAGAATTTTTGGTCTAAAATTGAATATGTTGGTCCATAATTGGTATTTTTGGTCTACAATTGCTCTTCCGCGGTCAATAGTTGATATTTTAGCCCAAAGTTGGTATTCTTAGGACAAAAGTTGGTATTCTATAAATAAAATTTGGTATTTTCGGGTTTATAATTGCTATTGTTGGTATAAAATTGAAATTACTGGTCTAGAATTAGTACTTTGCGTAAATAATTATTATTTTTTGGTCTGGAGTTAGATCTTTCGATATAAAATTGTAAATTTATGGTCTACAATTGGTACTGACGGTCTGCAAATAATATTCCTTGGTCAATAGTTGGTATTTTTTGGTTTATACCTGCTATTGTTGGTATATCCTTAGATTTATTGGACTAGAACTACTACCTTAGTTCAATAAGTGCTCATTTTCAGTCTAAAACTAGTACTGTTGGTCTATAATTGGCAATATATGGTCTATAATTGGTTCTGTTGGACTAAAAATGGTATTTTTTGGAAACTAATTGGTATTTTCTGGTAAATAGTTGGTATTTTTTGGTAAATAGTTGGTATTTTTTGGTCTGTAACTGCTATTGTTGGTATACAATTGGAATTTCTACTTTAAAATTAGAACTACCGGGGTATAATTGGAACTGTTGGTCTGGAATTGGTATTTCTTTATCAATAGTTGGTATTTTTAGGTCAAAAATTGGTATTGTTTGGTCAAAAGTTGGTATTGTTTGATTTATAACTGTTTTTGTTGGTATATCCTTAGAATTATTAGTCTAGAACTAGTACCTTGGTTTAAGAAGTGTTTTTTTTGGTCTAAAATTAGTACAGTTGGTCTACAATTGGTAATTTATTATCTATAATTGGTACTGTTGAGCTACAAATGGTATCTTTTGGTCAATAGTTGGAATTTTTTGGTCAATAGTTGGTATTTTTTGGTCTGTAACTGCTATTGTTGGTATACAATTGGAATTTCTGTTTTAAAATTAAAACTACTGGTCTATAATTGGTGCTGTTGGTCTGGAATTGGTATTACTTTGTCAATAATTGGTCTTTTGAGGTCAAAAATTGGTATTCCTTGGTGGATAGTTGGAATTTTTTGGTTTATACCTGCTACTATTGATATATTCTTGGAATTATTGGACTGGAACTAGTACCTTGGTTCAATAAGTGCTAATTTTCGCTCTAATATTATTATTATTGGTCTATAATTGGCAATATATAGTCTATAATTGGTACTGTTGGACTAAAATTGATATTTTTTGGTAAACAGTCGGTATTTTCTGGTCAATAGTTGATATTTTTTAGTTTGTAACTGCTATTGTTGGCATACAATTGGAATTTCTGTTTTAAAATTAGAACTACTGGTCTATAATTGGTACTGTTGGTCTGGAATTGGTATTACTTTGTCAATAGTTGGTATTTTCAGGTCAAAAATTGGTATTGTTTGGTCAAAAGTTTGTATCGTTTGATTTATAACTGTTATTTCTGCTATACAATCAGAATTATTGGTCTAGAATTAGTACCTTCGCTCAATATGTGTTATTTTCTGTCTAATGTCAGTAATTTTGGTCTTTAATTGGTTATTTATTGCCTATAATTGGTACCGTTAATCTACAAACGGTATCTTTTGGCCAGTAATTTGTATTTTTTGGTCATTAATTGGTATTTTTGGTCATTAATTAGTATTTTTGGCCATTAATTAGTATTTTTGGGCATTAATTGGTATTTTTGGGCATTAATTGGTATTTTTTGGCCAGTAATTGTTGTTTTTTTGGTTTTTAACTTCTATTGTTAATTTACAATTGAAATTTTTATCCAAGACTTAGTACTTTTGGTCTATAATTGGTATTTCTTGGCCAATAGTTGCTACTTTTGGTCAAAAATTGGTACTTTTTGGTCCACAACTGTCATTTTTGATTAACAATTGGAATAAGTGATCTAGATTTAGCACCTTAGTTCTCCATTTAATCATTTTTCGTCCAAACTTTGTTCAATAGGTCTACAATTACTCCTGCTGATCTAAAATTTATATTCTTATGTCTGTAGTTGGTGTCCTTGTTTCCAAAGATGGTACTCTACTGTCCACAATGTTCCAAAACTGTTTAGATTTAGTCTTTGATTGGTACTTTCGGCCCGCACTTCCCATTTTGATAAAAAATTATCATGTTCCTCGAGGTGTAACCCACTATTTATCCACAACCGTATCCTCCAATTGTACCCCCATTCAACAATTGTCAAACAATAAAGAATCTCCAGAGACGAGCAAATTCTCAACTGGAGAATTGCATTTGCAGACAAAGCAGCACTCAAAGCCATCATCCAATTTGCATGAGCAAATGCAGAAAATGAAAATGGACGTGTACACGTATTAGCGGTGAGTGTTGAGCGGGACGGGTTACCGAGTCGAAATCGAAGTCGATGTCGGTTGAGATGGGTTTGATATTATATAGTGAAGGGTCGTGCAAAAGTGAGGTGGAGGCAACTCGTCGCTGTTACGTGAGGACGAAAGGGAACAGCAATACCTTTGAACATCCTGCAGACGGGATATCTAGGATGGCAAAGCCTCTCCTAATGCATCTGTACGTTTCCCATTACGATTCGGCGCGCGTGGGTTAAACTAACGAGAAAGAGAGGGTGGGTTGGTTCGTTCGTGGGTGAAGGCAGACAGGAGAAAGAGGAGCACAGGGGGAGTTAGGTTAGGGTAACCTCCATCCCGAATCGGGTTGGGTTACCATGGTGACTAGGACGTGACCGCATCAGCCACGGGAAGGAACTTTTGCCAGGATCGACACGTCTACCGGATGCATCACTATTGGCAATTTTTAATCATTTTCCAAAGGCGCATGAGCTGCATTTTACAAAAGCTAAAGGACCCAGTTCTACCACAACGCTTCTACCATTGTTCCACCAATTCTGCAACAACGGAGATACTTTGTACAATTCCACAGTGACAATTCCATAAGTCTGCAACAATTTTCAACACCTCCAGAACAAGGTTGATACTCAGGTCCCTACATATTTCTTATTTTTCCTCTTTCTAAATTTTCTAAATGTAAATTCTCATTTCTCTCTAAATCTGCACTTTTCTGGATATCGGTTAATCCCTTGCCAAGGCCGAATGACCTCCCGGATGTCGATCATAAAATCTCCGAAGAGGTTTGCGCTGCGATACTTGCAAATTACATTTTCTACCTACTCCCAGTTTTTAGAATCTTTTGCTATCTTTAACCATTTCGTAGTACGTCCTTTTCTGTCAAAGTTTTCAAGCCCCTCAAAAGTGCAGATGCCATTTTGAGTTTTAGTCTTTTACCCGTTCCTGTCCTGAGCGCAACCTCGCTCCGAGAATCTGAATAAAACTTGTTCTTAGTTAATATAATTTTTGAGTTATTCAACAAACATTAATTCCCAAACGACTACAGTACAATTCTATAACAATTTTACAAACAATCAAACTACAATCATTTTGGTAATTTTAGTATTCCAGTACAGAACAACTGTGTCGAAAATTCGAGCTGGCTGATACCACCTGCATAAAGAAATCATAAATCGTCAAGTGGACACTCGTAAATTTAAATACGGCCTATGACGTGACTGAAGAAGAAGCAATTTGAACAATGACATCATAAAGTCGGCTCTTTAGTCTTTCCAAACACATCGGATCTGCTGCGGACAGCAGGTACCGATTCCGATCCGTATTCCGTGCGCGAACCTATTAATTCGTCGGGAATCCAAGATCTGAGTGAAGCGCGGAGGACAAGCGAGTCATAAGGAAGGATTTATGTCGCTGGTGGCATACGACCAACTCAAATTCCCCGTCCCGTTTGTGGGAAAGATGAGAACCGCAGATTTTGTATTCTGTTGCCTTGTCGGTTTTATGATTTTTAATTCCTAGAAAATGCCTCTACAGACTCAGGCAAACATCATCTCTCGGCTCGCTCATCACTTTTTAGAACAAAAACCGGTTTCAACTGAAGAAGTTTATTTTGACAGTCACCAGAAATCGCGATCGCCTCGATATTAAGTGCCGAAGGAGTCTCTTACGCAACGTGTCAAATCTTGGAATAATTTCAATCACTTCACTGGAACGATTCAATAAACTTATCATCTTTATTGCACGCCGGAAATTTCACTTTTCGATGAGAATTTTTTGATAATGATGTTGTCCCGGATTCGAAGGCAATTTTTTCTATTTTTGCCTCGATTAGAAACCTTGGCATTCCGGGAACGGGGATTTATTTTAATTAAATGACTGGATTAATTTAATTAACGAGTTTAATTAAATCGCTAGTTCTGTTTAGTAATTAGTTTCGTTCCGTTCAATAATTCGCGTTATTTAATAATCTATTTTTTTAGTCCTGTTATAATTCGTTAAGTAATGAGTTTATAAATTCGATTTGTAACTTGTTTGATGAAATTTGATTAGTATATCGTTTGAGAAATCAATTTATAATTGGATTAGTAATTCGTTCAGTAATTCGTATCATTGCGTTCTATTTAATAATTCGTCTTAGTTAACAATTTATTTAATAATCGTTTTAGTAATTTCATTAGTCATTAGTTTAATAATTATATTAGTAATTCAATTAGCAATTCGTATAATAATTCAATTAACAATTCGTTTAATAATTCAATTAGCCATTCCTTTAATAATTCAATTAGCTAATTCGTTTAATAATTCAATTAGCTAATTCGTTTAATAATTCAATTAGCAATTCGTTTAATAATTCAATTAACAATTCGTTTAATAATTCAATTAACAATTCGTTTAATAATTCAATTAGCTAATTCGTTTAATAATTCAATTGGCAATTTGTTTAGCAATTCGATTAATAATTCATTCCGTTCCGTCCCATTCAATAATTCCTCGTATATAATAGTTAATTTAATAATTCGTTTTGTTATTCGTCTAATAATTTGATTTGTAATTCGTTTCATAATTCGATAATTAATTCGTTTATTAATTCATTCCGTTCAATTCGATAATTCGTTTTATTCAGTAATTCGATTTGTAATTCGTTTAAAAATTTGAATAACTCGTTTTATTCCATTCCATTCAATATTTCGTCTTATTTAATATTAATTACATTTGTAATTCGGTTAATAATTTCGAATTGCAATTCGTTAAAGAATTCCATTAATAAACCGAATATTTCGTCTAGTAATTTGTCTCATTCCGTCGCATTAAACAATTCGTCTTAATCAATCATTCGATTAATAATTCGTTCCATTTCGTTCCATTCAATATTTCGTCTTATTTAATAGTTCGTTTAATAATCTGTTTTCCCATTCGTTCAATGATTCGATTAATAATTCCTTATTCGTTTTTAAACTGAATTAGTAATTCGTTTAATAATTCGTTTCATAATTGAATTAGAAATCCGTTTAATAATTCGTTTCATAATTGAATTAGAAATTCGTATAATAATTCGTTTCATAATTGAATTAGTAATTCGTTTTATATTTAAATTTGTAATTCATTTAAAAATTCGATTTGTAATTCGTGTAATTATTCGTTTCTTAATTCGTCAAATAATTCGATAAATAAATCGATTAATTCTTCCAGTAATTCATTTCATTCCGTTACATTTACAATATTCCTTATTCAATAGTTTATTTAATAATTCATTTAATAATTCGATTAGTAATTCGTTTAATAATTCGATTTCCAATGCATTTAATTGTTCGATTAATAATTCTAATAATTCTTCTAGTAATTAGTTTCATTCCGTTACATTCAATAATTCGTCTTATTCAAAAGTCTACTTATTAATTCATTTCGTGATTCTTTAAATAATTCGATTTGTAATTCGTTTAATAAATGATTCAATAATTCGTTTAATAAATCGTCTAATAATTTGAATAATTCGTTTAGTAATTCCATCAATGATTCAATTTGTAATTCGTTTTGAAATTCGTTTTGTAATTCGTATTGTAATTCGTTTTGTAATTCGTATTGTAATTCGTTTTGTTATTCGTCTAAATGTCCGTTTAATTCAATTCCATTTAATAATTCGATTTTATAATTCGTTTTTGTCATATTCGTTAAATAATTCGATTAATAAATCGATTAAGTATTCAAGTATTTCATTTCATCCCGTAACATTTAATAATTCGTCTTATTCAATAACTTATTTAATAATTCGTTTAGTGATTAATTCAATAATTCGATTTGTAATTCGATTAATAAATCGTTTAATAATTTGCATAATTTATTTAGTAATTCGTTCAGTAATTTCGTCAACATTTCGATTTGTATTTCGTTAAATAATAATTCGATTTCTATTTCGTTCAATAATGCTTTGAATTCGTTTAATTCGTTTAATAATTCGATTTCTAATTCTTTAATAATTTGAATTGTAATTCGTTAAATAATCCGATTTGTAATTCGTTGAATAATTCGATTTCTAATTCGTTTAATTATTCGATTAGTAATTCTAATAATTCGACTAGTAATTCTAATAATTCAACTAGTAATTTATTTAATTCCGTTGCATTTAATAATTCATCTTATTCAATAGTTTACTTATTAATTCGTTTCTTGGTTCTTTTAATAATTCGATTTCCAATTCGTTTAATAATTAATTCAATAATTCGTTTAATAAATCGTTTAATTATTTGAATAATTCGTTTAGTAATTCATTTAGTAATTCCGTCAATGATTCAATTTGTAATTCGTTTTTTAATTCGTTTTGTAATTCGTTTTGCAGTTCGTTTCGTACTTCGTTTAATTATCCGTTTAATTTAATTCCATTTAATAATTCCATTTTATAATTCGTTTTGAAATTCGTTTTCTAATTCGTTAAATAATTCGATTAATTAATCGAATTCGATTTATAATCGATTAATTATTCCAGTAATTCATTTCATCCCGTTACATTTAATAATTCATCTTATTCAATAGTTTATTTAATAATTCGTTTAGTGATTAATTCAATAATTCGATTTGTAATTCGTTTAATAATTCATTTAGTAATTTAATACTATTCTTTTAATAAATCGTTTAATAATTTGAACATTTCGTTTAGTAATTCTATCGCAATGATTCGATTTGTACTTCTTTCAGTAATTCGTTTAATAATCCATTTAATTTAATTCCATTTAATGATTCGATTTTAGAATTCGATTTTTTAATTCGATTAGTAACTCGTTTAATAATTCGATTTGTAATTCGATTAGTAACTCGTTTAATAATTCGATTTGTAATTCGTCTAATTGTTCTATTAATAATTCTAATAATTCGACTAGTAATTAGTTTCCTTTCGTTCCTTTAATAATTCGTCTTATTCCATAATTCATTTAATAATTAAATTAATAATTCATTGAATAATTCTTTTAATAATTCGTTTAATAATTCTTTTAATAATTCGTTTAATAATTCTTTTAATAATTCGTTTAATAATTCGTTTAATGATTCGTTTAATAATTCGTTTACCAATTCTTTTAAAAATTCAATTACCATTTGCTTTAATAATTCGTTTACCAATTCTTTTAAAAATTCAAATACCAATTCGTTTAATAATTCATCTAATAATTCATTTAATAATTCTATTAACATTCGTTTACTAATTCACTAATTTAATTCCATTTCCTTCCATTTAATAATTCATTTAATTACATCTAGATAACAATCAACCCAATTTTAACAATCCAATCCACACGAAAAGTAATTTACAAAACTAAATTTAATGATCTTAAGTATTTTTCATGTGAAACGGGAAATAGAGGGACTATTTTTTGAATGGAATTAGGAGTTTTAGAATGAGAACGTAATTAAAGAACTAGAAACATAAAAGCGGGACAGGCACACTGTTTTTGATTGCCCTTCTAATTCAAAGCCTTTTGGTCATGTGAATCGAGAAACTAAAGGAGGAAAGGAGTTTTAAAAATTGCCTGCAAATAATGCCGTGAAATACTATACGCATATACATAACGAGCCGAAGGGATTAAGCACCGCGTGGTGGCTAATCCCCTCGTTCGAGTTAGCTCTTAGGGTGAGTCAAACCCATACGATGCACCATAATGCAAAACACCATTTGTAAACCACTCGTACTTCATCCAATTCATTAATGTTTTCTCGTCATTTTATTTTCCCTCTTTATCATTTGTCGCCTCTCCACTTCGTCTTTTTACCTTTTTCGCCTCTTTCGTCCTTTTTCGTCCTGTTTCGACCTTTTCGTTTTGTCTATTTTCGTCTACTTTTTTATTCCACTAAGCCCAATACCAAAAATAGAAAATGAACCCAACATGTCGCGGGAGATGTTTCTTCCCAACTAGTGATTTTCCTTTTCTTTAAATTGATACTCGAGCGGCCAATGAAATCTCTCAATTTTCATATCCATTTCAGTAGACTCTGGTAAAATAGGAGAATCTGCCCTCAAAAGGGAATTTCCCCCGTCCCGGCCCTTGAACTGGAATTGAATTTATGAAACGCATTTGGTAACTCCGCCAAGGATAGATTCTGTGTACACTCGAGTCTACAGATCATGGACCGAAACCACTTCACCCTCGGACTTTTTCATCAGATTCAATTTCTTGGCCGAATCCAGTTGCAGAGGCTGCCACTCGAGATTCAGAGGAGATTCCACGAAAGCTTTTTAGGGTCGAGAGCTAGCCTAGTCCCACGTGACCTCATGCTTGGTTTAACCACTTCGCTGTATCCATTTATCCTTTCCTTATCCTCTTCCCTCTTCCTTCATTCCCTGTCGTCTCTTTTTCTCCTTTTCACCCCCGGCGTCTAAAAATATTGCTCAATTTTCTATCAAAAAGTCTGGCCTTCAGTAGCGGAATCATTCCCAATTTTAGGCATCAGTCGCTTTTTTGTTCAATTTTCGATAGAGTATCACCTCTAAACAAATCTAGACTTTTATAGTCTAGGAAAATCTCGGAATGAACTTTTATAGTCTAAATTTGTTTAGAGGTGATACTAGAGAAGAATTGCGGTTAATTTAATTTAATTTAATTAAGAAAGGTGATAATTTGGTTTAAAGAGTGCTAAGAGGCTTCTAGATGCTAGAGTTTTGTTTGATGCTAGAGTTTTTTGTTTGATGCTAGAGTTTTTTGTTTGATGCTACAGTTTTTTGTTTGTTTTGAAAAGAATTCGGTGCTGGTAGAGAAGATATTTTTACTTTAGAAAGTTGCTGAGGAGTTAAGAGTGATATAGAAAGCGATTGCGCATATGCAAGTGGCATAGGAAAGTAGTGCGCAGCTGTAAGGGTTACAGAAAGCTACTGCGCATTGGAAATAGCCACAGAAAACTACTGCGCATCTCTACGAGCTATACAAACCTACTGCGCATCTCTACGAGCTATACAAACCTACTGCGCATCCCTACGAACTATAGAAACCTACTGCGCATGCCTATGAACTACAGAAACCTACTGCGCATGCCTATGAACTACAGAAACTTTCTGCGCATCGCTATGAACTATAGAAACTTACTGCGCATCCCTACGAGCTATAAAAAGCTCCTGTGTATCTCAGCGAGCCACGAAAAACTATTGCGCAACTCTACGAGCTACTGCGCATCCCTATCAACTATAAAAAGCTATTGCGCATCTCTACGAGCTTTTGCGCATCCCTATGAACTATAAATACCTACTGCGCATCTTTACGAGTGACCGCGCACCCCTACGAACTGTAAACGACTATTGCACATACCTACGTGCTACAGAAAGCTACTGCGCAACTTTACTTGATACAGAAAGTTACTGCACATCTCTACGACCTTCTGCGCATCCCTACGAACTGTAAAAACCTACTGCGCATCTCTACGAGCTTCTGCGCATCCCTACGAACTATAAAAACCAACTGCGCATGTCTACAAGCTATAAAAACCTACTGCGCATCTCTGCTCGTTACAGAAAGCTTCTGCGGCAGCTCTACTCGCTACAGAATGCTACCGCGCAACACCTTCTGCGCACACGGTCCGAATCGCTTCCAAAGCTGCGCAGAAGACTCACACAAATCCTACAGCTGCGCACAAACAAATTTCGACCTTCAAATCCAATCTCCCAATCCCCTTATTAATCAAACACGCTCCACATCAAATATATTCGTCAAAAAAAAAATTTCTCCCTTATTAAACTTTTTTCTACCATCTTTATCTGCCCTTTTTTCGTGATGTATTGCTTCTTGGCGATTGGGTGAATCAATTCTCAACCATGCTAGTTTAATAATCCATGTGCAGCTCAAACTGTGCACGTACTGAATTATTCGTTTAGGGATGAAGGATACGATAATAATGATTATTCCAGGATAGTTGGTGGCACCCCCTGCCGAGTCACACGCGTGCCTCCTGTTTCTATTCTGCACGTGTGTCAATCTCCTCTGTCAACTGTCGCCTATTTTCCTCGGGATTAATAAAAGCTGCTCGCCAACCGCTGCACGCGTATTTGCTTGGATATTTGGGGGAAAATGGAACCGAAACAAAGTGAGGGATTTCAGCTTCAATTTTTTTTTCTCCCTCCAAAATTATTCCAGTTTGCAAGACACGTTGCTTTTTTTCGACAAACATTATCCCAATCCCTTTTAACACATTTTTTTACAACGCATCAGCATTCTTTTCACGCAAATCAACATTTTACTGCAATCGTAAATTTTTTTTTTTTTTTAATTAAAAAAATGTCTAGGGTTTTAGAACACACTTTTTGCTGATTGAAAACAATTTTATAAATCTAGAAATATTTTTTTATTTGATTAAAAGATTTGTTAAGTTCATGAAATTTTTTTTAATTTCTATTTATTTTTATTTACAATTACAAACTGATTACAATATACTTCAGAAAAAAAAAGAAAAGTAATAAGAGTTAAAAAAGTAATTATATCTCTAATTTTTATTTCATTAAATTTGTAGTTCTTGAAAAATGTTTTGTTTATTAAAAAATTTTACCAAAAATTTGTATAGACCAAAAAGAATTTTTTTGTAGATGAAAAAATAATTATATAGTCTTAGAATAATTTTTTGTTTTTTAAAAAAATTTTATAGAACAAGAATACATTTTCTGTAGATGAGAAAATAATTATACAGTCCTAGAATAATTTTTTGTTTTTTAAAAAAAATTTACAGATCAAGAAATTTTTTTTTTGCAGATAAAAAATAATTGTGTAGTTCTAGAAAAATTCTTTCGCCGATAAAAACATTTTACAGCTCTAGAAAATTTTTTTTGCTGATACAAAAAATTTTCACAATCTTAGAAAAATTTTTTTGCTGATACAAAAAATTTTCACAATCCTAGAAAACTTTTTCCACGGATAAAAAAATGTATTATACACTCAGAAAAGATTTTCTACAAGTAAACAATTTTTTTAGAGTTCTAACAAATTGTTGCTTATGGAGAAATGAATTTCAAGCTCTAGAAAAAAAAAAATTACTCACAGAAAATTTTTTTTACGACTTTAAACAAATTTTAAACCAAAGAAAAATTTTTCCAACATTCTAAAAAAATTTTTATCAACAGAAAAATTTTCTTACAATTCTAAAAAAGGTTTTTATCCATAGAACAACTATTTTAGGGTCTTAAAAAATTTGTTTATTTACATAAATATTTTTCTAAAATAAATAAATAAATAATTTTCTAAAAATTGTCTTTCACCTGGAAAGTTGCAGGAAATGGTCGAGATTGGAAATATTTGCCGTGATTTTAAATTTAAAAGAGAAAAAATTAAATTTGTCATTTTGCGTCTCTTTGATTGCATTCTTGTATAATTATTTAATTCTCGCTGACAGTGGGATAAAGTTAGGTTAGGTTAGGTTAGGTTAAAAGCAGCCGTTGTTGGAATTCTCGCTGTGAGTTTGGCGACACGTGCGTGCGACAACAGTTCTCTGGCAGGGGACTTTATGCGAAATTGGGGCTTGCCCAACCCTCGAAAATCCACTGAAAGGGTGAAATTATTCGTGAATTCAGAATTGTAAATGTCCATTATTCTATCGGAAATGTTCCTCTCCTTTCTCACTGTGCAGATGTGCCGAGTTGCAAAATTCACCAATCCCGGTCATATTTCACCTTTTACTAGATTATCTTGCAAATTTTATCTTCGCCGTTGTCCCCCCTCAATTTTGTTTCCATAATATCGGAAAATATTTCTGTGACGACAAAAAATTAGGGGAATATCTTTTTTAATAAATGGGGAAAAGTAGCAGAAAAATTACTGTCTGGAAAAAGACCGTGTCTTTTTTAAATGCAAAAAATTTATGTAGACGATGAAAAAAATTTTCACAGTCGTAGAAATATTTTTCTGTGGATAAATACATGTTCTAGAGGCTTAGAAAAATACTTCTGTGCATAAAGAAAATTTTTAGGACCTTAGAAAAATTTTGCTGTCGATTAGAAAATTTTTTGAACCTCGGAAAAATTTTTCTCTAGATAAAAAAATTTTTAAAGCCTCAGAAAAATGTTTCACATTCATAGAAAAATGTTTCTGTGGATAAAGAAATTTTTTAGGGTCCTAGAAAATTATTTCTGTCAATAAATAAATTTTTTGAACATAAGAGAAATATTCCTGTACATAAAAAATTTTTTTAAAGCCACAGGAAAATTTTTTACACCCAAATAAAATTTTTTCAATCGATTAAGACATTTAGAAAAATGTTTCTGTGAATAAAAAAACGTTTAGAGCAATAGAAATTTTTTTTACACGCCTAGAAAAACTTTTCTGTTATTAAAAATATTTTTGTAGATAAGAAAAATTCTTTACAATCCTAGAAAAATTTTTCCTTGAATAAATAAATTTTTTTAAAGCCTTAGAAAAATTTTTCTCTGGATAAATAAATTTTTTAAGGCCATATAAACATTTTTTGAACGCCTAGAAAAGTTTTTTTATGATTAAAAATATTTTTGTAGATAAGAAAAATTCTTTACAATCCTAGGAAAAATTTTCCTTGAATAAATAAATTTTTTAAAGCCTTGGAAAAATTTTTCTCTGGATAAAGAAATTTTTCAAGGCCATATAAAAATTTTTTAAACGCCTAGAAAAATTTTTCTGTGATTAAAAATATTTTTGTAGATAAGAAAATGTTTTTACAATCCTAGAGAAAATTTTCTTTGAATAAATAAATTTTTTGAAGCCTTAGAAAAATGTTTTTATGGATAAAAAAATTGTGCAGAGCCATAGAAAATTTTTTTTGCTGATAATAAAGTTTTTTAAAGACCTAGAATAAATTTTCTGTGGTTGAATAAATTTTTTTGAATCTTAAAAAATGTTTCTGCTGATACAAAATTTTTTTACAGTCCTAGAAAAATTTTTCTGTAACTAAACAAATTGGCTACTGGAAAAAACGTTTTGTCCTAATCAATTGTTTTCTATGAATAAAAAAAATTACGATTCAAGAAAAAGTTTATTACTTTCCTTTTTAGGAATTTGCTATTTTGATGGCAACAATTAATATTCCCTTGTATAAAAAAAATTATTGATCAAATAAAATGAAAGTCTGGTGTTAATAGGATTAAGTTGAATAAATGAAAGATTTATTAGGACAAAATAGTCGTAATTAAAGAATGGACTAGGCTTAGAGAAGTTTTGGTCAAATGGGGACAAATTAAATGAGTAAATTTAAAAGAATTGAGTTGAGAAATTATTGGAGATTTGCTTTGTAAAGAAAGGCGTCTCTGTGAGTTTAAACCCTATCAGTTTTAATAAAAGATCGTTTGTCCGATATGTATTCTTTATTTCCTCTTATTATGTGGTGTCAACGAACCGCGCGGAAAAGGCCAATCATCGCCGATGAGAGAGTTGGAAATTTATCTTTGTGTCACCGCCAGACATGGGCAATTTTTAAAAAGCAAAACAATTCTTTAAAATTAAGATGTTTTTAATAAGAACCGATTATGTATAAGAACCGTGTCAAATTTTTTACTTTTGCACCACAAGATGCCGACAATTGCAAGAAATTATTTTGCACCACCACTATCTTCTTTGTGGAATTTTTTGCGTGTTACAAAATCCGAAAAAATGAAACAATTATTCAAAAAATGTTTTCCGTGAACGTAAAATTGTAGGATTGTAATTTGTTGCCAAAATTCACAAGCGAGAGGTTCCGATTGACGTCGTGCGGGTCCTAACCATATGGGTCGAAAATGGCGTCACTAGTTTTTGCCGATTTTTTCATTCCGTGGACAATTTGAATCGACCAAACGAACATATTCTTATGTTTTGGAGGTCCAGGAACACGAATTTGCCACTAAGAATTAATTTCAAGAGTGTTTTGAATGATTTCTGGGTCGTTGAAAGACAGTTGATTCCGGCAGTTGAAAGACGGATTGAACAGTAAACTATTTGGTCATTTATTCATAACAAAAAGTGACTAATGCTAATTATTAGTGCGATATTCGTGTTCCTTGACATCCGGAACATAGAATTACGTTGGTCCGGTTGACAAAAGTTGTCAACTTTGTTCAAAAATCTCATAAAAGTGCTGACGCCATTTCGGACAAATCTCCCGAAAACTCGCACGCTACAAATTGACACTGATTTTCACCAAGAAATGCTAATTTCGCAATTTTTCGCTTTCACTTTCTTTGCCAATGTAATTCTGCATCGATTAAAATTCCAAAGACTGATGACCGATCAAAAAATATCAGCGATTCAATATTTGAAGTCCACGATCTGAAATAGTCGTTCCATTTGCTGTCGGTTTTGTATTTGATGTTAATTTTCTTTTTTCGAGATTTTCTGCAAGATCAGCAGCATTTTGTCTTGGTTGGGGCTTGTCTTTTAACGACGGGATCTCAGGCGTATGGTGGCGATAAAAATCCTCGCGGAATGACGACGGACTAC
Source organism: Ganaspis sp. Gsp50 (assembly GCA_011057455.1). Classification (NCBI taxonomy): domain Eukaryota; kingdom Metazoa; phylum Arthropoda; class Insecta; order Hymenoptera; family Figitidae; genus Ganaspis; species Ganaspis sp. Gsp50. The sequence continues at coordinate 82,686 of WNHD01000472.1, forward strand.
AAATCAGCAGACGCGTACGTAAGCGAGAAACGAGGGAGTCATTGGGAACCTTGTCGGTCTTGAAGGTTCAAGGCAAGAGGGATGTGTAAAGTGGTGTGAGGGGGCGCAATCCGTCTAAGGGGGGAGAAAAAGAAAAATAGGGTGTCGAGAAGGAAGGAAGAAAACAAGCTGATGTTTCCTACGAGGGTGACGCGTGTCATTGTTGAACGTGCATCGAGTACCGAGAGGAGAAATTAAGTCTAGGATGAAAAAAAATCATTCTCAACAGGCTCGGGAATGTGAATGCCTCTAATTAAATTCAAACCAGCACTTAAATTCGAATCAGGCTTTACATTTAAATCAGAATTCTGCTACTTATAGCGCAAAATCCTAAACTTGTCTTTATTATCGGTTCTAAACACAATTGTTTCCCTAGAATTCCCGTTTTGATTTTTAAAATTTCCACTGTAATTTTTAAAATTCAAGCATCAATTTTAAAATTCCCGTTTTGATTCTTGACATTTCCGCTTCAATTTTTGAAATTCGCGCAACAATTATTCTTGAAATTCCCGTATCAATGTTTAAAATTTCCGCATCCACTTTTAAAATTTCCGGATCCAATTTTAAATTCACGCTTCAATTTGTAAAATTTCCGCTGCAATTTTTAAAATTCTTGCTTCAATTTTTAAAATTACCGCATCTTCTCTAGTTCTTCATGTCCCTTTTTTAAATTTCCTGTTCGAAAAATAATGTTCGTTGTTCACTTACATTTCGAACTTCTTCCGGGTGTGTTCTGTTACACTTCCAAACATTTCCCGCGCATATTTTTATAATCCCCGTATGTGTTCGGGATTGCTAAATCAGTCTTTTTGATTTCTAGGTCGGGAGACAATTCCCGCATGTTCTTTTGTATTGCGATGGATATTATCCGAATTCCCGTAGGTACTTTAGACAATCTCCGTTTACATTTTTATAATTCCCGCATGTTTTTTTTTTGTTTCCTGAACCCTTCTATTCGATTTTTAATTCAAGAAATAATCCCTCTATGTTCCCTTATGGTCCGGGAAATTCCTTTTGCAGTCTCGGACATTTCCTGCACTTATTTTTGTAATTTTGCATGTTTCCTTGTATCCCAAATCTTCTATTTTTTATTGCCGGTTCTAAAATCGATTTCTGGATGTATTTTTTGTATCCTGGTTCAATCGTTTTGATTCGTTGAACATTTCTTTTGATTCCCGTAAGTTTCTTGTGATTCCCGAATGTTTCATTTGATTTCCAAACATTTATTTTGGTTTCCAAACATTTATTTTGGTTTCCAAACATTTATTTTCATTCCCAAACATTTATTTTGATTTCCAAATATTTATTTTGATTCCCGAACGTCTGTTGATTTCCGAACGTTTTTTTATTCTCGTACATTCATTTTGATTTCCTTTTGATTCGCAGGGATTTCCCAAACATTTCTTTTGATTGTTAAATGTTTTATTTAAGATTCCGAAACCTTTCCTCTAATTCCTGAACATTTTTTTTGTTTCCCGAACGTTTTTTTTATTCCCAAACTTTTTTTTGATTCCTGAACGTTTTCCAAACATTCCTCTATTTATTCCCAAACATTTTTCACATTCCCGTTGATCTTCCACAAAGATCTTTAAGATCCGCGTATGTTTTCCTGTTCCCTACATCCATATTTTTAATTCCTAGTTCAAAAATTGATTCCTGTATGTTCCTTTATTTTCCGGTTCACTCCTTTTGATTGTCGGACATTTCCCAAATATTTATTTTGATTCTAGAACGTCTCTTTTGATTTCTGAACGTTTTTTTTATTCTTGTACATTCATTTTAATTTTCTTTTGAATAGCAGGAATTACCTAAAGATTTCTTTTGATTGCTGAATACTTTTCTTTTAATTCCCGAACGTCTTTTTTGATTCCCGAACGTTTTTTTTAATTCCCAAACATTTCTTTTGATTCGCAAACATCTATTTTGATTCCCGAACGTCTTTTTTTATTCCTAAACGTTTTTTTTATTCCCAAACATTTATTTTGATTCCTGAATGTTTTCCAAACATTTCTCTATTTGTTCCCAAACATTTTTCACATTCCCGATGATCTTCCATCTAGATTTTTTATTATACGCGTATGTTTTCTTGTTCCCTACATCCATATTTTTAATTCATAGTTCAAAATTCGATTCCCGCATGTTCCGGTTCACTCTTTTTGATTCGCGAACTTCTCTCAAACATTTTTTTTTATTCCTGAACATCTCTTATGATTGATGAATCCTTTTCCTTTTATTCCTAAACATTTTTTTTATTCCCGAACATTTCTTTTGATTCCTGAAAGTGTCTTTCGATTCCAAAAAATTACCCAAACATTCCTGTTAATTAAGAATTCTTTTCTTATTTCGCGAAAATTTCTTTTACATTCCCGTAAACTTTTCACCCACATTTTTAAAATCTCCGCATGATCCCTTGTTCCTCAAGTTCCTATTTTTAATTCCCGATTCAAAAAGCAATTCCCGCACGTATTCCCGACACTGACTATTCAGTTTTGATAATTCTCGCTCCATTTTTCAATCTCGAGCACCCAATTAGATGCACTTTAAAATCCTAATTGAGGTGAAAAAATCCTAAATGAGGTGAAAATTCAAGTTATATTCCTTAGAGTTCCCGCTGCTATTAGAGACGCTTGCAATGACAGGACACGCATGGTTTCATAAAGTTTTATGACGCAATCGGAGATTTTCCAGAACGCGGGACAAACGATAGTCTCGCGTATCCCTTGATTGCATTGAAAATCTTTAATCCGCTGATTATCACAGTGCATTGTTTATCAATTTTTTCACGCCAGAACAATCAAGTGCATTCCAGTCTCAGGCCACGTCACATCTCCGTCTCGATTTCTCAATCACCGTTACGGGTTATCTTTATGGAACCATGTGAAGATTATCGTAGAATTCGCCGATTGGCGCACTTTTACGATATCGCGAGAGCTATCTCGTTTCCTCGTGTTTCTCTCCAGGATGATTCAGCCTTTCTTCATCAATGTGATTTGTCTTTCTTTCATTTTCTTTTTGTTACTTTATTTTCTTATTAGTTTGTCTTCTTATTACTTTATCTTCATTATCTCTCTTGTTCTCTCTTTGTCTATCTTTCTCCCTCTTCGTCTCTCCTTCATCTCTCTTCGTCCCTCTTCTTGCCTCTTCGTCTCTTTTCGTCCCTCTTCGTCCCTCTTCGTCACTCTTCAGTTCTTTTCGTTTCTTTTCGTTTCTCTTCTTCCCTCTTCGTCCTCCTTCATCAATCCACGTCTCTTTTCGCCTCTCTTCGTCTCTCTTTCGCCCTTTTCATCTCTCTTCGTCCCTCTTTGTCTTTTTTCAACTCTCTTCATCTCTCTTCGTCCCTCTTCTTGCCTCTTCGTTTCTTTTCGTCTCATTTCGTCTCTCTTCCTCCCTCTTCGTCTCTTTTCAACTCTCTTCATCTCTATTCGTCCCTCTTCATCCCTCTTCATCCCTCTTTGTCTTTTTTCAACTCTCTTCATCTCTCTTCGTCCCTCTTCTTGCCTCTTCTTCTCTCTTCTTCCTTCTTCGTCTCTCTTCAACTCTATTCATCCCTCTTCTTCTCTCTTCTTCCCTCTTCGTTTCTCTTTCACCCTCTTCATCTCTCTTCGTCCCTCTTTGTCCCTCTTTGTCCCTCTTCCTCCCTCTTCGTCTTTTTTCGTTTCTCTTTGTCCCTTTTCTTCCTTCTTCATATCTTTTCGTTTCTTTTCGTCTCTTTTCGTCTCTCTTCCTCCCTCTTTGTCTCTTTTCAACTCTCTTCATCTCTCTTCGTCCCTCTTCATCCCTCTTCGTTTCTTTTCGTCTCTCTTCGTTCCTCTTCGTCTCCTTTCGTCTCTCTTGCTCCTTCTTCGTCCCTCTTCTTCTCTTTTCGTTTTTTTTCGTTTTCTTTCGTTTCTTTTCGTCTCTCTTCGTTCTTTTTGTCTCTTTTCGTCTTTTTCAACTCTCTTCTTCTTTCTTCGTCTCTTTTCGTCTCTCTTGCTCCTTCTTCGTCCCTCTTCTTCTTTTTTCGTTTCTTTTCGTTTCTTTTCGTTTTCTTTCGTTTCCTTTCGTCTCTCTTCCTCCCTCTTCGTCTCTTTTCATCTTTCTTTGTTTCTTTTCGTCTCTTTTCGTCTCTTTTCGTCTCTCTTGCTCCTTCTTCGTCCCTCTTCTTCTTTGTTCGTTTCTTTTCGTTTTCTTTCGTTTTTTTTCGTCTCTTTTCGTCTCTTTTCAACTCTCTTCGTTCCTCTTCGTCTCCTTTCGTCTCTCTTGCTCCTTCTTCGTCCCTCTTTTTCTCTTTTCGTTTCTTTTCGTTTCTTTTCGTTTCTTTTCGTTTCTTTTCGTTTCTTTTCATTTTCTTTCGTTTCTTTTCGTCTCTTTTCAACTCTCTTCTTCCCTCTTCGTTTCTTTTCGTCTCTCTTTCTCCTTCTTCATTACTTTGTCTCTCTCTCTCTTTCTCTCTCTGTTTTTCGTTTTATTCCTTTCCTCTCCATCTCCTTTCTCTGTTTTTCTTCTTTTTCTCTTTTCGCTTCTCCTTTCGCCTTGTCTCTCTCTCCCTTTCATCTTCTCTTTTCCTTTAATCTTCTCTCTCTCTCTCTTTCTCTTTTCAGCATACCCATCTCCCTCTTCCATAGATCGCAAACAATGGGCGCAACAAACGAATCGATTACGGATTTCTCAACGGTGTGGCGTCGTCGGGCGGGTTGCATTCGTGCAGGGGATTACGTTGATTCACAGGGGCGGAGTGGGGGGTGTGTGGAAGAAGCAAAGGAAGATGTGATAGACGCTATTTCGTGCTCGATCGATAAGATATGTTACCGTTGAAATTCCCAGGACTCATCGTTGATTTAAGGCAGGCTTATGTAAACTTGACGCCTTCCGCAACTTCCCCCTCCCCTGGAATCGTAGTGACATTAACCAAAATCAACTTGTCCTACACGTACACACACATAGTTATGCAAACACACACACACACATACACACACTCTCTTGGGTTTTAGAGTGTAGATTTTCCTCGGCTTATGTCAGTTGACACAAGGGATTGACTTTTTCGAGGATTTGACAGACTCTTACTTTCGACAGAGATGGAGGAGGGGACTCGTTCTGATTTGTTGATTTAATCGACAGGATTGTAATTTCTTTTTATCCGATGAACTTGTGCATTTCTTTTATCGACTCGAGCCTGTATTTCAACAATTTCAGTTTAATTCCATTAGACTTTATTGAACTAGTTTGATAATCCTCCACACCCTTATCGCAATTTAATCCTTTTTAATTCAACTCTTTAAATTAAATTGAAATTAAAAAGGAATTTTAACGACATTAAAAAGAATTAAATTTACTCGATTAAAAACAATTTTCAACCACGATTCTCTTAATTACAGGAAATTGTTAATTAAATAACAATCATTTATCAATCATTTATCAATCATTTATCAATCATTTATCAATCATTTATCAACAATTTTGAAAAAATCCATAACTAAAATCTTCTTGAAAGAAAACGATACTAACAACACTGAGACAAAAAAGAATTTTCCAAACCCAGAGATTCGAAAATTTCATTACAAGAATAAGGAACAAAGGGGAGAAAGAATTTGAAACGAAAATTCCATTCGAGGGAAATTGAGCTTGAGACCCTCGAAGCTCTTGTTCTAATCACTTTTCTCAAGGCATAATTATCATCGTAATGTAATAAGTACACGTCTTCAGGGTTCATCATGGGTAGAATGAAGTGGGGGGTGGGGGAAAGGGGAAGGGATAAAGGGTTATTAATATTCGTGGCCTCCGGGCGAATAGCGTCAGAACAAACAGCCGAAAACAGAATTAGCTCCGAGTATTTGAGCAAGCCTTTAGAGCGTGTTACTTGCAGAAATGAAGGTAAAGGGTTAATCGTGGGAGGGGAAACTGTCGTTGGCGAAGAAGAGGGCCTCAAAACTCGTAAAACGAACTTCACTCTAGGTTTATAAACACGTGAGAGAACAGAGTGCGTCCAATTTCATATATCTTTTTAACGACTTGTTCTAAAATTGTTTTATTGCATTTTTTTGAGTTTTTACACTGGGAGTGAATTTTCACTCCGTTAGGAGTACATTTTCACTCCGCTTGGGAGTAATTTTTTACTCCGTTTGGGAGTAATTTTTCACTACGTTTGGAAGTGGATTCCAGCTCCACTTGGGAGTGAATTTTCACTCCGTTTGGAAATATATTTTCACTCCGTTTGGGAGTATATTTTCACTTCGTTTGGGAGTGGATTTTCACTCCGTTTGGAAATGGATTCTAGCTCCACTTGAGAGTGAATTTTGACTCCGTTTGGAAGCGGATTTTCACTCCGTTTGGAAAAGGATTGTAGCTTCACTTGGGAGTGAATTTTCACTCCGATTGGAAGTGGATTCCAGCTCCACTCGGGAGTGAAATTTTACTCCGTTTGGAAGTGGATTCCAGCTCCACTTGGGAGTAAATTTTCACTTCGTTTGGGAGTATATTATCACTCCGTTTGGGAGTATATTTTCACTTCGTTTGGGAGTGGATTTTCACTCCGTTTGGAAATGGATTGTAGCTTCACTTGGGAGTGAATTTTCACTCCGTTTGGAAGGGGATTCCAGCTCCACTTGGGAGTGAAATTTTACTCCGTTTGGGAGTATATTTTCACTTCGTTTGGGAGTGGATTTTCACTCCGTTTGGAAATGGATTCTAGCTCCACTTGAGAGCGAATTTTGACTCCGTTTGGAAGTGGATTTTCACTCCGTTTGGAAATGGATTGTAGCTTCACTTGGGAGTGAATTTTCACTCCGGTTGGAAGTGGATTCCAGCTCCACTTGGGAGTGAAATTTTACTCCGTTTGGAAATGGATTGTAGCTCCACTTGGAAGTAAATTTTCACTTCGTTTGGGAGTATATTATCACTCCGTTTGGGAGTATATTTTCACTTCGTTTGGGAGTATATTTTCACTCCGTTTGGAAGTGGATTCCAGCTCCACTTGGGAGTGAATTTTCACTCCGTTTGGAAATATATTTTTACTCCGTTTGGGAGTATATTTTCACTTCGTTTAGGAGTGGATTTTCACTCCGTTTGGAAGTGGATTCTAGTTCCACTTGGGAGTGAATTTTCACTCCGTTTGAGAGTGAACTTTTACTCCACTTCGCGGAGTAGATTCTTGCTCCACTTGCGAGTGAAATTTCACTCCGTTTGAGAGTGAACTTTTATTCCGTTTGGGAGTGAATTTTTTCTCCACTTCGGAGTGGATTCTTACCCAAGTTGGGTGTAAACTTCCACTCTAAAAAAGTGAAAAGTGGACTTTTCCTCGCATGGGAGTAATTTTTACTCTCCTCGGGAGTGAATTTTTACCAAGCATTAAAGTAAACGTTTACTCTGCACAGAAGTGAACTTTTACTCCCCATGGGTGTGAATTTTCACTTCGGGAGTGAATTCCAGTTCTCTAAACTCAAAAACCAATAAAAAAATTAAAAAAAAATTTTGTCAAAAATAATTCCAGTATTTTCTCTCTCTAAAAATATACCAAACGAAGCACCAATTCCGAAATATTCAAACTACTACGCAGAATAAAAAATATTAAAATTTCGAGAAGGTAGCGGGTGGCAGGGGGAATATTATTTGAATCTAAATGCGACTCCTTAATATGAATTTCTGACGATGTCACGTGATGATATCCGACTCGGATTCCATGTCTAGGGATGTCTACCTTCTCTTTTACCGCACACCCTCTTTTCCCCCTCTCCTCACCCTGCTGCAGTGTCACCGATATCAAATCGAGTTTTGAATCCCCTTTCTTTACATATTTTTTTTTCAGTCCTTCCATCTACCTTCTTTGAGTTGATCCTTTGCCATGGTTATCAGTATTTTTTTATCTGCCCATCTGTTAACGCGAGCTTGTTAAAAAAACAGTAGACTAATCACAAATGCCAGCTTTACCGCTCCCTTGTCTTTGAAGCGAGTATTTCCAAGTTTTCTCCTTGTTTCGCTTTTTTTCAGAATTTTTTCTTTACAGTGTCTGTCTAGTTTTTCATGTGTGTTTGTTTTACGATTTAAGTTTGTTGCTTTTTCCACTTCTTTCGGGAGTTGATTTACTATTTGAGGGAATTAATAATAATCACGTGCGCGTGTTCAGACTCCTCTTCTAAAAAAAAGCAATCGATCAGTATGAGAAGGAAAGAGAGATATATCTTTCTCTCTCACACATAACCTCTCTGAAAATCGTTTTCTGAACACGCGCTTGTTAATTAATAGTATGAAAAAAATAATAATGCTAATAATAATAAATTCCGCGTGCAATAACTACCTCTGAGGTTACAGGGAACTTTTTCGCGCAGCGAGAACGTGGCTCGAAGAGGAAATAGTTTTTTACGCGTAGAGGCGGTTATTGCACGCGGAACCTCAATTGCAAAAATATAATTCCTTCACTTATTTATTTTTTATTTATTTATTTAGGGCACTATGAATGGCAAAAATATAATTTCTTCATTTAATAACAATAATAATTGCAAAAATATAATTCCTCAATTTAATAATAATAATAACAATAATAATAATAATAGTAAGAATAATAATAATAATAATAATAATAATAATAATAATAATAATAATAATAATGTTTTAAATATTAATTAAAAAATAAATAAAAATTGCAATACCCGTGAAAATGATTTTTTAGATTTTTGCAAGAGTTATTCAAGAAATGGTTGAAGCTAGAAGGTTCTTTTGTTCTTTAAAAATGTTATGAATTATAACTGCGCGTGATGATTATTCATCATGAGAGTGAAAAAAATTCAATATGGCGTTTCCATTACCTCGTCTCTGAAAAAAATTCCTGAGGCAAAATGAATTAATAGTGGGGCCAGGCTCATTTTTCTCGACTCCTAAACTGCGAAAAATCCCGTTCCTCGGTATTTCACGAGTGGGCCCGGGCCTACAGCCAGAAGTGGTTATTGGGCCTCCCCGCTGCACATGTGGGCCCCCGCTGTCCAATGCGCAGAGCGCCATGTTTGTTTTTCAGTTGTTAAGCGCGCAGCGGGCCGCCAGACAGGTTTAAATCAGCCTTAGCCTCTTTCCCCGCTATTTCTCCTCAACTTGATCACTTCCCCCTCTTCTCTCTTTTTCACTCTTTCTCTCTCTTTCTTTCTCTTTCTCTCTCTTATCTGTCTTATCTCTCCTTTTCTTTCTTTCATTCTTCTTCTTTCTCTTTCATTCTCTTCCATTTTCCTTGTTACTTTCATTTTCTTCCTGTCTTCCTTTCTTTCTCTTTCTCTTCTTTTATCTTTCTTTCTCTTTCTCTTCCTTTATGTCTCTTTTTCTTTCGCTCTTTCTTCTCTCTTTCTTTCTTCTTGTCTTTCTTTTATTCTTCTTCTTTCTCTTCCTTTATCTCTCTCTTTGCTTCTATTATTCTTTCTTCTTCCTTCTTCTTCCTTCTTCTTCCTTCTTGTCTTTCTTTGTTTCTTTTATTATTTTCTCTTCCTTCCCCTTTTCCTACTTCACTTTCTCTTCTTCCTTCATTCATTTCCTTCCTTCTTCTCTTTCTTTGTTTTTCCATTCTCTTCTTTTCTCTCTCTTTCTATCCGCATTTCTTTGCATCTTTCAATATTTCTCTTCTTTTCTTCATTCCTGCCCTTCTCTTCCTTCTTCTTTATATTTTAATTCTCTCTCTCTCTCTCTCTTTCTCTCTGTTTCTCATTCTATTTCTTCCCTACTTTTCCTCTCTCTTTTTTCTATTTCCTTTTCTTCCTTTCCTCTCTTCCATTAGGCTTCTTTTTTCTGTTTCTTTCTTCTTTTTCTCTTTCTACTTTTTATCTCGTTCTTTCCCTCCCCTTTTGTCTCTCTCTCTTTCTTAAATGCCAAAACGTTTTACTTCCTTATAGAATAAGAAAAATTATCTGGAGCCAAGAAAGACAGAAAATACCATTAAAATGTCTGTGTGTTTGTGTATATAAAGAAGAAGAAAAAGAGATGGAGAGAGAGAGAGAGAGAGTCTTAAAGGGCAACAAATTGCTTTTTGTTTGAACGGACAAATTAGAGGTAAGTCCGCCGACTATCAGAAGTTTCGACCCCCCGAGAAAAGAATTAGAGAATTGCTCGCTGAAGAATTTTTCAACTCGACTGGGCCCCGAGGATCAAGAGAGGAGAAAGAAAGAGAGGAAGAAAAAGAGAAAGAAAGATGCAGAGAAATAGAGTGGGAGAGAGAGAAAGAGAGAGAAAGAGAGAGAAAGAAAGAAAGAGAAAGAGAGAGCAAGAAAGAGAGAGAGAGAGATAAAGAAAGAGAAAGAAAGAGAGAGAGAGAGAGAGAGAGAGAGAAAAGAGAAATACAGACAGAAAGAGTGGGAGAGAGAGAAAATGAGAGAAATACAGTAAGAAAGAGTAAGAAAGAAAAAGAGTAAGGGAGAGAGAGAGAGAAAGATTGTGTAAGAAAGAGAGATAAAAAGAAGAACGAAAATCGCAAATTCGTGAACCAACCTTTATTTTCTCAATTTTAATTTCGTCCATTTAGTCAAGTATCGCTAATACGGTGAGTTGTTGATTTTTCCCCCCCCCCCCCCCCCTCCTACCCATCATCTCTTGCCACTTATCCCAAGGCAAAAAAGTCAATTATTACCACAAAATTTGTTTTTTTAGACAAAGGCAAGCAAAAATACGAATATTTCGTCGCTTTCGACAAAATCAATTCACACACTTGAGAGTCACTAAAATTCACGAGACTTTCCTCTGCCCCTCCCACCCCTCCACCTCCTTCACAACGAAACCAACTCAACTCGAAGAGAGCAAGCAGTCTGGAGTTTAACGACACGAAACGTGTACAAAAAATGGAAAACGAGAAAACAATGTTGATTTTCTTGTTTTTCTTTTCCTTTTCCTTTTTTGTTAGTTCAACTTCCAAGTGCAAACACCACTTGCGAGAGAGGTATGATTCTCGTTTTATTTCGCGAGAGTGAATTCCGGAGAGGAAATTTCGTTTTTTTGGTTGGAGGAAGGGAGACATTTTTTGCTGTAAAGAAATTCATGTTGGAGAAATAAAAAAGGGGAAAAAGGAGAGAAAGAGGGAAAAAGAAAGAAAGAGAGAGAAAGAAAGAAAGAGGGAGAAAGAGGAAAAAGGAGAGAATAAGGGAAGACTTCAGAAAGAGTGAAGAAGAAAGGAAAAGAAAGAAAGAAAGTGCGAAAAAGAGGAAAAAAGAGAGAATAAAGGAAGAAGAGAGAATAAGGAAAGAAGAAAAAAAAAGAAAGTGCGAAAAAGAAAGAAAGAGGGAGAAAAAGGAAAATAGAGAAAATAAGGGAAGACGACCGAAAGAGTGAAGAAGAGAAAAAAAGAAAGTGTGAAGAAGAGAGAAAAAGAAAGAAAGTGTGAAATGAGAAAAAAAGAGAGAATAAGGGAAGAAGAGAGAAAGAGAGAAAAAGAAAATGCGAAAAAGAAAGAGAAAAAAGAGAGAAAAAGGGGAAAAGAGAGAAAAAGGGAAAAAGAAAGAAAGAACGAAAAAGAGAAAGAGGAAAGAAAAGAGAAAGAACAAAATAGAGAGAATGTGTAAAAAAGAAAGAAACGGAAAAAAAAGAGAGGAAGGAGAAAGAAATAAATAGGAATACAATGAGGGAAAGAAGGAAGAAAAGAGAAACAGAGAATGTGGAAAAAAGAAAGAAAGGGAAAAAAGAGAGAGGAAGGAGAAAGAAATAAATAGGAATAAAATGAGGGAAGAAAGGAAAAAAGAGAAAGAGAGAATGTGGAAAAAAGAAAGAAAGGGAAAAAGAGAGAAAGAAAATGAGAGAGGGAGGACAAAGAGAAAGGGAGGAAAAAGAATGAAAGAAGAAGACAATGAGAGAGAGGGGATAAAATAGAGGGAAAGAAAGAGAAAGAAGGATATAGGAAAAGAGCGAAAGAAAGGAATAATACAGGAAAAGAAGGAAAGAGGAAAACAAAGAAAAATAGGAAAAAAAGGAAAAGAGAATTAAAGAGAAAGAGAGAAAGGGGGAAAATATTGAAAGAGGACAATGAGAGAGGGAGGAATAAAGAGAGGATTGGAAAAATAAAAATGGAAGGAAAAAATGGGAGGAAAAAAAGAGAGTGGAATGAGGAAATCGAGAGAGAGAGAGAGAAAGAGGGAAAAAGAGAAAAAGAAGTCAATGGAAGAGTGGTAAAGAGAAAAATAGAGGGATGGAAATAGAAGGAGAGGAATAGAAAGAGAAAGAAGGAAAAAGAAAGAAAAAGAGATAAAGAGAGAAAGAGAGAAAGAGGAATATAATATGTGAGAGACATAAAGGAAAAGGAGAGGGACAGAAATAGGAAAACATGACAGAATGAGGTAAAAATAGAGAAAGAGAAAGATAATGAGAGAGGAGGGAATAAAGTGAGTGTCAAGAAGAGAAAGAGAAAGATAATGAGAGAGGAGGGAATAAAGTGAGTGTCAAGAAGAGAAAGAAAGAAAGAGAAAATGGATGGAAAAAAGTATGGGTAAGAGAATGAGAAATAGATAGAGAGAGAAAGAGAGAGAAAGAGAGAGAAAGAGAGAGAAAGAGAGAGAAAGAGAGAGAGAAGAAGGAAGAAAATAAGAAAAAGAGAAAAAGGGAAAAAAGAGAAAGAAGATGACAATGGGGGAGAAGTGAAAAGAAGAAAGAGTAATGAAGAATAAGAGAGGGAGAGAAAAAGGGAAAGATAGAAAGAGGGAAAAGCAGGAGGGAAAAAAACAAGGAAAGTGACAGTGGGGAGAAGTGAAAAAAGAGTAATGAAGAATAAAGAGTAAGCGAATGAAGGAAATAGAGAGAAAAAAATGGGAGACAGGTGAAAAATAAAAATAACGTACAGAATTAGAAAGAGAGGGATAGAAAGAGAAAGACGGGAAGAGAAAGACGAAAAGAGAAAGACGAAAAGAGAAAGACGAAAAGAGAAAGACGAAAAGAGAAAGACGAAAAGAGAAAGAATAATGTAAAAAGAGAGAAAGAGGAAAACAATAAGTGAGGGGGGAAAAGGAAAAGAGAACGATAGAAAGAGGGAAAGAGGGAAAAAGGCAGAATGAGGTAAAAAGAGGAGAAGAAGAAAAAGAGAAGGACAGAAAGCGGAAAAAGCTAAAATGAGGGAAAAAGGAAAAAGAGAAGGATAGATAGAGGAAAAAGAGAGAAAGAATGACCGAGAGTGGTGGGGTGGGGGGGGGCAAAATTTCAAGTGGTGCCTAAAGTACCTGGAAACTGCGACTCTCATCGGCTCTCAAGTGGTCCAACATCGAGAATGCGACTCACGAGCGAGTTTTATGATTTAATGCAACGTGCCTGGGACTGGTTGGCAGCGGTACCGTTGCGAATCCTTGTATTTTTTGTCCTTTCCTCGCGAGCGCTGACCATACACAGAACTTGTATTTCTCGTGAAAACGTTCTTTTCATTTTTATCACTACTCAGCTCTCATTGCAATCTCGCCAATTATTAACTTGAGCAAGACACATATTATTGAAATTGAATAAAAACAATAAAGACACAAGATTTAGGGGGCCCTTTTTTCAAACTGGGAAGAGGCCATCCGAGAACAACATTTTTCCAACAAAGTAACGGGATTCTTTTTTAATATTTGGAATTTTTATTTTAATTTATAAACGGCCATACAGAATGCAGAATTTTTGCAAATTTTCTATTTGCAGAATAATTTTTCATATTTTTATTTCGTTGAAAAGTATTATTATTATTATTATTATTATTATTATTATTATTATTATTATTATTATTATTATTATTATTATTATTATTATTATTATCATCATTA
>WNHD01000473.1:0-31901 GCA_011057455.1 Ganaspis sp. Gsp50
TTTCATACTTTTTTAATCACATTTAAATAAGATTTTATTTTACTATTGTTAATTAAAATCCTAAAGTAATTAAATATCATTCGCAAATAAATAAATTCGTGAAACTTTAAATGAGTAAACACTAGAAAATGTCAAAATCTTTCAAAAAACAATTGAATGTATAAACGAACTTCAGATGTCGAAAGAATGAAAGAATGAATAAATAAATGAATAAATGAATGAATGAATGAATGAAATTTTCGATTATTATTATTAATTGTGATTTACAATTTTTTATAAAAATTAAAATTGTCATTATAATTGTCATTGCAACGGTTGTAATCAACTTTTTAAATTCATTCGTAATTTTTACTTCTACATTGTTATTAAATATAATAAAAAATAAATTTGGATATATTACATTCCATCAATAATGAGGTGTTAAATTTGTGCGATTTTCTTTACATATAAAAATTACAAACGATTACGCTATAGCGTAAATTTATATCGTTTACAAGCGATTCTAAAAGGCGAGTGAAAATTTTCAATGAAAGTAAATAGAATGTAATTGAGATCAAAAATCGCCAAATTCCGAAAGCAAGAATTTTTGATATAATTCAGCAGATGTGATGTCGACCGTGAATCCATTGAAAACAGATGAAAATTACTCTGCGTTTATAAACTCACAATGGTTTGGATTTGTTGAAACGGTAAAAAAACTGTTGGCGAGGTAGACCAGATTTCTCTGAATCGTCACATATACGTATCCGAGAGTAAGAGTGAAAAATGGAAAAAAGCATTCATGCGCTTTCAACTCGTCGAGTGTTGACCGGAAAGTGGTGACCAATCACGACAAATGAATAATTTTCCATGAATACTTTTGAAAATTTATTATTTCCTTTTACGCAGGCATTAAAACGTAGTTGACTCTAATTTGTTGACAATTTGTTTCCAAATTGTGATCCACTTTCTATAATATGTGAAATTGTGAACGAATACAAGTGAAGAAGTCCATTACAATTTTGCTTCCTTATAGAGGAAGCATTGTTTTAAATAATTGTACTTTTTTTTAACATGCGTTTTTGCGAAAAACGTATTGAAAATATTAACAAAAAATAATTGCACACTGCAAATAAAGAAAAAGTGAAAGTAAAATGAGTTTTAAAAGTTGTACTTCCTCTCGAAAATACATCGAACTAACGGATTCGATAAGCTTATCACAAAATTGTCCTTCCTTGACAATATTTATGGTCAAGTTTTTTTAGGGGTGTTTTTGAAATATTAGCTAATGAATTTCAGGATCCGGATTGTAATGAAAAATAGTTGTAGTATTAATTTTTCATTTGCAAGTATTTATGTGTTTATTTTTATTTATTGGCCATTAGTATTTATTTGTTTATTAGTATTTATTTGTTTATTAGTATTTATTTGTTTATTAGTATTTATTTGTTTATTAGTATTTATTTGTTTATTAGTATTTATTTGTTTATTATTAGCATGCATTGGTGTTTATTACGTACTATTATTTATTAGTATTTATTATTTATAAGTATTTACTTGTGAGCATTTGTTATTCATTAGTACTTATTACGTTCTATCATTTATTAGTATTTATTCTTTATAAGTATTTATTTATGAGTATTTATTTATGAGTATTTATTGTTTATGAATACAAATGATTTATTTAATATTAAATTATTATTTGCCTTATCAATTAAGTTGTAATGAATCAACTGTTTTTACGTGGGCGATTAAATCGTGGACAATTAATCACTTGAGTAAAATATCGTAAAATTAAATTCCGGTTATCAACTACTATTGTCCGCTCATAAATTATCTTGTATGACTTAATCACACTTAGCATAAAGTGACATTGTATAAGCCGAAATCTCCGTTGATTACATTGATGCTATATCTCCTATCATTATTAAATTTCATCCAAGTTTTATCTCCTATCTTAGCATCTCGAATTCTGCTTTATCATAAATTCTTCTCTGCTTCTCGATCACATTATTCGATAACTTTTAAAGGATTTGGAAACTTCTATCTGTTTGAAAACTTTTATGTATTTGATAACTTCTATGTATCTGATAACTTTTATGTATTTGATAACTTCTAGGTATTTGATAACTTCCTTGTATTATCTGCATAAGCATTATCATGATAATGCTTCCCGTGTAGAAAAATTTCGTGGCGCTAGCTATCAGCGCTAGATTGTATGCAAAATTACCATGTATCTAGCGCTGCTAGCTAGCGCCACGAAATTTTTCTACACGGGTTATTATTATTTTATAGTTTCTATTAATATTTTATATAGCATCTATATTTTATCTGCGACTATTTGTGTTATTTGCGTTCACTTAAATTATAACTTGTATTTATTTTATAGCGTCTACATATTATTTGATAAAGTCCATTTATATACATTAATTGATAAGATCTTCTGATTATTCAACAGCTTCAGCAGTGTTTAATTTGAAAACCGATTTCTGTAATTTGTTGATAAATTTTGCAACGACAACAAAATTATAATCAATTTAATGCGTACTTTATTTGTTACTCAAGTTTAAACTAAATTTTGAAATATGCTCTCTTTTACAAAATTGTATTCATCAATTATTTTTTATTAATTTTAATTTAAATTTAAATTTAAATTTTAATTTAAATTTTAATTTTAATTTTAATTTTAATTCGTAATAATTTTTATTTCATCAATTATTATATATAGTCTCAAAAAAATAAATAAACAAACTTAAATGTTGAAAATAATCCATGAAATAATAACAAATATTATTTATTATATTATAATAATTATAAATAATAACAAATATTACCAGAAGCAAATAATTCGAGATACATGAATACTATTTATCACAATACAAATATTATAATTCAGTAATAGAACAAAATTTCAGTAAAAGAGGTCAATGAAGTGTCAGACACGAAATAAAGTCACTTTGAAAGAAAAATACAGGACGTGACTATTGACAAATGAAGAGCCTGAATTTTACGAAAGTGAAGAAAAGATCAACTTATGCTTGGACATGA
Source organism: Ganaspis sp. Gsp50 (assembly GCA_011057455.1). NCBI lineage: Eukaryota > Metazoa > Arthropoda > Insecta > Hymenoptera > Figitidae > Ganaspis > Ganaspis sp. Gsp50. Next base: position 3,028 of record WNHD01000473.1, read on the forward strand.
ATTATTAATAAACAGTAGCACATCAAAGTACAACAGAAAAATAAAAGTTTTATAAAAAATACCTCAAGAAAGCAAACATTTTATGTATTCGTGTCATACAAGGTCTTTTCTTAACAAAAATAATTTTGAACGACAATAAGTATTGAAATGACTAATAACCAATCACTATTTGAAAGCAGACATAATAGACAGTTATTTAGGCCGAAAACTTCTATAGAAAAACATATTAATGAGTAGGAAGCGTGAAAATATAACGATAAAAATAACGATAAAGTATAACGATCGATAAAAGAATAAAAGGATCGTTAGAATCGTTAACGTTAAGAAAAAAGGTATTAAGAAATAAGTGTGTGATAATTCAGGATCATAATTCATATGTGATTAAAAAGATACGTGATTAGGAATATATGCTTTTGGAGAAAGGGGCCTTAGAAAGAAAAAATTGTAGGTTATGTTTTGATGATAGTTTTCGTTTATTAAAATCTTTCTTTTTAATTATCTGTTATCAAAAACAGTTTTTCTTGACAATTTTACAGTCTGAAAGAAATACTGTTTTCGATTGTTGAGAAATCAAAAAAGAAGCTTTAAGTACGTTAAAACTGTCAACAAACATAACCTACGATTTCTTCCTTCTAAGGTTCCGTTTTTTCGCAAAATATTTATACTAAATAAATTCAGTAGTAACAGTCGATGTATAGTCAGACATGTCTTTTAAATAAGAAACTATTTTATGATCGCAAAATAACGCAAAATAATTTATAAATAAATTTTAATATATTTACAAGTGAAAATACTTTGCGATTTTCAAAAAAGTACCAAGTAGTGTTAATCAACATTTGTTCAGACACAAAAATAATTCTGATTTTAAAAATACCTCCATATTTTAATTACAATTGATTAAAATTCGTCTAAAAAATTAAAAAATTGATTAAAATTCGTCTAAAGTTCGTACCAATTCGTCTAAAATTCGTTTCAATACGTTTAAAATTTGTTCCAATTCTATTTCGTTTTAAAAAAGTTCTAATTCATTTTTTCATTTCTTCATTCTATTTCATTTTTTAATTTTAATTTCTTAAAAAATTGTACCCATTTATTAAAAGTCTTAAACTTTTTTATGTAAATAAAAAACAAATATAAAATACTTTTTGATAAATTGGAACAATTTAAAATTCGTTTATATTTGTTTAAAAAGAATTAAGAATTAAGAAGACTTTAATTTGTAATTTTCGGGTCTAAAAATTATTTTACAACAGTTCTAAAAAAGAAAATTTTATTTAATTGTGCGTCTTGAATCAAGGAAACTGTCGAAATAGACATCAATGCTTGTTCTCGCTTGACATGGCAAGGACAACTAAATATATAACTCCATTTTCACGCTAATTGAATCAAAACAGAATTGTCACTCAAATCAAAACTGATTGTCTAGCAGCTGTGGTTTTCAGTTATTCTATATTACATGCTGAAAAATTCGAAATTGATTATAAATTGCTGATTGATTAAAAGGTGACCTCCAGTTTTAATCTTTTTACCTAACTTACGTATAATAAAAACGCGTTGATTTCATATTTACTAAAAATAATTCCCTTAAAAACCCAAAATTTTTCATTCCCTGAAACGAATGATACGAAAAAGGCATTATAGTCTATTTTAGAAATATTGAAAAATGGTCGAACGGGGAAAAAAGATTAAAAATAAATGGTTCTGTCATTCTTAAGCTGGATAGATTGGTCCATTTCGACAGTTGGAGGACATTCACGGATTTTCACCCCTTTTCACGTGCGTTCTAGAAAATGGTCACGCTTTTATATTCATCAGATGACATCACGTGGAGACTGGAAATTGCGATGCGAGTGTGCATGCCTCACTGAAAACCAGCGTTCTCTCGTTCAGCCGTGTAATGTGTTTGATGAAAATGTACCGAACGGAAATAACAGGACAACAAGCGCAGGACTAAATTACATCTTGAAAGTTTCCATTCATCGATCACTGACAAGTGAAAATCTTTTTTTTTAAGAACCTCACGTTTTTTGCGTAACTGTTTCCCACCGTTTAAAGAAATATTATTTGTATGCAATCAAGTTTTATCATTGAAGTATGAGTTTTGTTTTTTAATTTAGTTTTGTTCTTTGAATGTTTAATTATGTTTTTTGAATTATGCTTTTTTAAATTATGTTTTCCTTTTTAATTATATTTTGTTTTTTATTAAGGGTTTTTAAATTAAGTTTTGTTTTTAACTAAGTATCGGTTTTCAATTAAGTTTTGTTCTTAACTAAGTTTTGGTCTCAATTGAGATTTGGTTTCAATTAGGCTTTGTTTACAATTAAGTTTTGTTTTCAATTACGTTATGTCTTTATTTAAGTTTTGGTTTTCAAATAAGTTTTGGGTTTCAATTAAGTTTTGGGTTTCAATTAAGTTTTGGGTTTCAATTAAGTATTGTTTTCATTTAAGTTTTGGTTTTCAATTCAATTTTGTTTTTAATTAAGTTTCATTTTTAACTAAGTTTTGTTTTTAACTCAGTTTTGTTTTCAATTAAGATTTGGTTTTCAATTAAGTTTTGTTTCCATTTAAGCTTTGTTTTCATTTAGGTTTTGTTTTCAATTAAGTTCTGGTTTTCAATTAAGTTTTGTTCTTATTTAAGTTTTGTTTTCAATTCAATTTTGGTTTTCAATTAAGTTTTGTTTTTAACTAAGTTTTGTTTTCATTTAAGTATTGATTTCAATTAATTTTTGTTTTCATTTAAGTATTGATTTCAATTAATTTTTGTTTTCAATTAAGTTTTGTCTTCATTTAAGTTTTGGTTTTCAATTAAGTTTTGGTTTGCAATTAAGTTTTGTTTTTAATTAAGTTATGTCTTCATTTAAGTTTTGGCTTTCAATTAAGTTTTTCATTGAAATTAAGTTATGTTCTCAATAAAGCTTTGATTTCATTTAAGTTTTGTTTTCAATTAAGTTTTGGTTCTCAATTAAGTTTTGTTTTCATTTAAGCTTTGTTTTGAATTAAGTTTTATTTTTAACTAAGTTGTGTTTTCAATTAAGTTTTGTTTTCATTTAAGCTTTGCTTTTCAATTGAATTTTGTTTTTATTTAAGTTTTGTTTTCAATTAAGTTTTGGTTTTAAATTAAGTTTTGTTTTCAACTAAGTTTTGGTTTTCAATTAAGTTTTGTTTTCAATTAAGTTTCGTTTTCAATTAAGTTTTGTTTTTAACTAAGTTTTGCTTTTAATTAAGTTTTGTTTTCAATTAAGTTTCGTTTTCAATTAAGTTTTGGTTTTCAATTAAGTTTTGGTTTTCAATTAAGTTTTGTTTTTAACTAAGTTTCGTTTTTAACTAAGATTCGTTTTCAATTAAGTTTTGTTTTCAATTAAGTTTTATTAGACAAATAATAGTTTGTTTCAATTACGAATATATTATAACATACATGTAATTATTTATCTAATCAACGATGAATTATGCTCTACTTGCGCAGCAACGGATCGCAAAAACTTACGTTTATTTGTTTAATTTCGATGAATTCGGTCCACTACCCAAATCAAACGTTACCACAATTTCCGTACTTTACTATTTCCCGGTGTGGCAAAATGTTTGCACATTAACGTGGAAACTGTGCAATGCAAATTGCTACGATGTGGTTCATTATAAGAGCATAAACAGCCTAAAAAACGTTTGGTTAGAATATCTAAAATTGAGATACAGCAAAAATCAAACAATATATTATATACAACGATTAAATTTATTTTGATCGTAGAAGTGACAAATGAGTCGACTTTTAGACTAGCTTATTCCACACGATTTGAATTCTTTCACTCTGAATTTAAGTTTTCGATTTACAGGTGTACTTTATATCAGTACAATACTATTTACGACTGAAGTGCAATAATTCAAAAGATTTAAGGAATTTTCAGCGTCATTTGTTACAACTTGCAGAGAACATGTGTCTCAATATTTCTTATCCTTTCAGCCGTTAAACTTTACACTACAGAAAATCGAGGCAGTAAAACAAACTTCGAAATAGTATTTGTAATTAAAGACAGACAAACATTTGTCACAAGGAGTACTTTCAAGAAACAAAAGAACGAAAATTATGAATTGTACAGTGACGAAATATAAACGGAATTCAATCAAAATGATTTACATTTATTTCGGATTTTTTGAATTTCCATTTTTAGTTTAATTGCTCGATAATATTCATAATTTGTTAATGACATTTATGAATTTGCACATTTATCAAAAAATTGATATTTATCAAAAAACTGAAGATCTTTCTGTATTTTCACATTAGAAAGAATCGTTGGTAAAAATCGAGAGTTAGTACATCCATTTGGATATTAATTGGTTAATAAAGAGTGATTTTTATCGAAGTGTGTTTGAAGTTGATGTTTGAAGTATAAACAGAGTTAAATTGGTGATTTAAGTGCTTGGATATTAAAGTAATTACGCTATTAATTCCAGGACTGATTCATCGTGTCCTAATTATTACGGTCGTTACTAATTCCGTCTTTCTCATTCCACTGTGAATGACAAGGTAATCGAGCTAAGTGACGGCTGTGCGATTTCTCAACAAGGATCAGCTTCTCTTACCTATATATAATTCCTTCATGTATAAAGAAGATCTGTCTGCATTGTCATCCTAATATTTAACAAAGGCCTATAAATATCCAAGCTTAATTTTCACTCTCGTGCCTTCAAATCGTTTATAAACGTTTCCTGAAACTTAAAATAAATCTAGCTTCCTTGAAATTCCATTGGAGAATAAAAAAGGCGGATTAAATGTTTAAATAAGAAGTCAGTAAATAGTGACTGAAGATTTGAATAAATAATAAATGGATAAATAAAGACTAAAGAGTTAAATAAAGACTAAGAGCTAAATAAAAACTAAAGAGCTAAGTAAAGACTAAAGAGCTAAATAAAGACTAAAGAGCTAAATAAAGACTAAGAGCTAAATAAAGAATAAAGAGCTAAATAAAGACCAAAGAGCTAAATAAAGACTAAAAGCTAAATAAAGACTAAAGAGCTAAATAAAGACTAAAATGAACATTAGATGTCTAATAAACGCTAAAGATCTGAATAAAAATTAAAGGTCTAAATAAACTCTTAAGATCTGAATAAAAACTAATAGTCTAAATAAACGCTAAAGATAAGAATAAAAAGTAAAATATAAATTTATACATTTGAATTCCTCTTTCGTACTTTGTCATTCGCTTTTTTAGATTCATCTATTCAATATCAATTTATTTCCAGTCGAGGATAAAAAATGAAGTGAAAAAGTGTCCCTAAGAAACGGACTTCGATCATCGTTATTCAGAAAAGTCTTATACATTTTTCATATGGTCGGAAGCAGTCTTCCGCAACAATTTAAAATTGAATTTCTACGCCAAAATAAAATAATTTCTAAATTTCACATCATTTTTATGAATATTTACATTCACCAATTTTTACTCTAATCGTTTTAAACTCCAGCACTTTAGTTTCTACAACACTTTACTTAATTCAGTTCTTTGTTATTTAATATTATTTAAATAAATAAATAAATAAAATCTTTTTTCCATGCAATTTTCAATTACAAACCTGACATAAACTGACAGAAAATTAAATTCTACAAATTTGCGAATAAAAATAAGTTCCAAAAACATATTGAAGCAAAAATGTTTTTGCTTATAAACAAAACTATATTTACGTTATATGATAATTCCCTTCCGACTATATTTGCCTAAATGTATTTGCTTATAAGCAAAACTATATTTGTATACACATATAATAAAATACATACATAAATTTGTATTACCTTGTAAGCGAAAATGTATTTCTTTTTTTTTGTCTTAAAAAAATTCTAAAACTTCTAGAATAAGGAAAATAACGTTCAAAATGCAGGAATCGTGGAAATTTAATAAAATATGAATTGAATGAATGGAAAATTAGTATTTGAGTGGGGAAGGTTTCAAGGTTAGTAGTAATTGATCGGTCCCTTCGTCTTTCACTGCCCCCTTTTACTTCTTAACTTGGAATCCACATCTATCCTCTTAACCGGAAAAGAGTGAGAGGGTGGCAGTGTAAGGCGATCATAAGGGTGGGCAAATCCTGGGGCCACCTGTTGCCATGACTACCGCTATGAGAGCAACAGCCTCGAGGCCGATTTAAATCTGCTTTTTGATCTGCGATATTACAGCTTGGCACGAAGAAAGCTTCCCGTATCACTCGCTAAAATATCCCAAAAACGAATCGCATCCGTTCATTCCCAAACGCCAAGTATCTCGTCCTTGATCTCAAACAATTTAAGTGAAACAGTCCATATCCGGTCAGACAGAAAGTATGTTTACAATCTTTATAGATTTCAAATCAGACAGTAGAAAAATTCAGTACAATCAGACGGACGCAATAAATCAGATTTTAAATTGGCAGTAGAAAAAGCAGGTATGGTCAGACGAGAGTAGTAAAGGAGATTTCAAATCAGTAGAGAAGGCAAGAATGGTCAGACGAATGTAGTAAAGGAGATTTAAAATCAGTAGAAAAGGCAATAATGGTCAGACGAATATGGCAAAGGAGATTTAAAATCAGTAGAAACGTCACGAATGGTCAGACGACTATGTCAAAGGAGATTTAAAATCAGTAGAGAAGGCAATAATTGTCAGACGAATGTAGTAAAGGAGATTTAAAATAAGTAGAAAAGGCAAGAATGGTCAGACGAATTTGGCAAAGGAGATTTAAAATCAGTAGAAAAGGCAAGAATAGTCAGACCAATACATTAGGTGTCTGACTGTACTTGCTTTCTCTACTGACTGATTTTAAATCTCCCTTTCTATGTCGGTCTGACCATGCTTGCTGTATCTACTGTCTGATTTTAAATCTCCCTTTCTGTGTCGGCCTGCCCGTGCTTGCTTTATCTACTGTCTGATTTTAAATCTCCCTTTCTATGTTGGTCTGACCATGCTTGCTTTCTCTACTGAGTGATTTTAAATCTCCTTTTCTATGTTGGTCTGACCATGCTTGCTTTTTCTACTGTCTGATTTGAAATCTCCGTTTGTACTTTTCTCGCGACCGTAAATGCAGTTAATTATGTTTTTAGAAAAAAAAAGATACAGAAATAATAATAAGGATGAAAGATTGAGTTGATTTAGACAATTTTTGAGAATCGAAAATCGTCATGATTAGAATGCTTCGTTTATTACGAAGCAACAAGAAAGAAAATATCAGATAAAGTGATAAGAATGATAAAAAGAATATCAAAACGTAACAGTAAAAACTATATTCTATTCGAAAAATAGAAATTAGATTGTGTTGGAAAAAATCATACTAACGATACTAATACAAATAAATAATAAAAATACTAACAACAAATCTTCATCTAGAAGAAAAAAATAACAAAAAATACCAAAAAATCACAAATAATCACGAAACTATAAAAAAATAACAAAAAATAACAAAAAATAACAAAAAATAACAAAAATAACAAAAAATAACAAAAAATCACGAAAATATAAAAAAAATAACAAAAGATAACAAAAAATAACCAAAAAAGCAAAAATAACAAAAAATAAAAACAGGAAAGAAATATAGCAAGAAAAATATATAAAGAGAAATAATAACTAAATGATAAAAAAAATTACAAGCCTGCAGTTTGTTGCTAAGCGGTTTTCGATAGAATTGTAACTGAAGCTGTATTGGCAAAGAAAGTATAGACTCCTGGTGAACTTTAATTAAATCTATTGACGATCTTGTGAAGAAATTTAAGCTCTAAAACGTCACTGCCGACATAATAGGGCTTCATAAAATTGCAAATTCTTTTCCTTTGCATATCTCAAAGCATCCAGTCTCGCCGGACATTGCTCCACCTTCGTCTCTTCCTACCTTAAAACATCAACTCAGCAAAATTTACATCTAATAAATAATTCCATTCACGGAAAAAACGTTTAATCAACCTTCATACCCTAAAGAAACTGGCAATTTTTAATTCAACCGATTTTTTATTCAATTTTTGCTCACAGAGACTGCAATATTAGTGATAAGTCACAATTCTTCACTCTTCTATTCAAATGTTAAGTGGCATTCTATAAAAAATTGGGTCATTAGAAAACCGGAAAAAAATAAGGTCTTATTAACAACGTTGATTTTTATGTTAATTGTGCAAGTGAATAAAATAATTGACACTTTAGAATTATCGCGCGTTTCGAATTGTAAGTCTAATTTCTGATTGTAATTTTGATGCTAATTGTAATTTTTATTCTCATTGTAACTTTGATTCTTATCGTAATTTTTATTGTAATTGTAATTTTTATTATCATTGTGATTTTAATTCTTATCGTAATTTTTATTCTAATTGTGATTTTGATTCTTATCGTAATTTTTATTCTAATTTTGATTCTTATCGTAATTTTTGTTCTAATTGTGATTTTGATTCTTATCGTAATTTTTATTCTAATTGTGATTTTGATTCTTATCGTAATTTTTATTCTAATTGTGATTGTGATTCCAATATTGTAATTTTTATTCTAATTCTAATTTTGATTATATTTGTAATTCCAAGTCCATTTTTAAAATTCTGACCTCAATCTTACTATTTATATTCTAATTGTGATTCTGATTTTCTGTTTTAATGCCAAAGTTATGGAATTTTATTTATGAATTTTTCAAGAGCAACAAGAAGCCATAAAAGAAAATCGAAGCACTTGGAATATATCGCAGTATCATCTCTCATAAATCTCGTCTATCACACCCCTTTCTCTCGACTTGCATTTCTTCCACCTGCGAATTTCTTTATCAGCAATCCCTCTTGTGTTTTCTCTTTCGCCCCTTTAATTATCCGACCCGTCTACAACTTCGGATATAATTAAAAATAAATTTAAAACTCCCTTTTTAAAAGCTCTCATTTTACGCTCTGTAATAAATGAATGTGACGGCAACAGAAGAAACTGTTTGTTCTACTTCAAACAAATTTTTTCGTACATTAAATGCGAATTTTCACGTCTCCGAAACCTTTTTTTCAATCTTATTTTTTTCAACCTTTTTTTCTTTGTTTTTTCCAACTTTCTTCTTTTTGAACTTTCTTTTTTCTTGAACTTTCTTTTCTTGAACTTTCTTTTCTTGAACTTTATTTTCTCGAACTTTCTTTTCTTGAACTTTATTTTCTCGAACTTTCTTTTCTTGAACTTTCTTTTCTTGAACTTTCTTTTTTTGAACTTTCTTTTTTTGAACTTCTTTTTTTGAACTTTCTTTTTTTGGACTTTCTTTTTTTCAATTTTCCTTTTTTCAACTCACTTCATTTTTCTTTTAACCATCACTTTGCGGAAAACTCAATCAACGTCAGTCAATCGAATTCGTTTCTGTTTCAAAATTACTCTGCAATCATTCTCCAATTGATTACGTACAAAATGTAATTACGGTTGAAAATCGTGGATTTACTTTCTTTTTGAAACAACACTTGGTTTTTTTATTTTCATTTCTTTCATTCCTTTTTTTCAGCTTATTTCATTTTTTCAGGTTTTTTATTTTGTTTAGTTTTTTCATTTTCTTCCATTTTCATTTTCTTCCATTTTCATTTTCATCCATTTTCATATTCTTCCATTTTCATTTTCTTCCCTGTTTTGCTACATTTTATTTACCGCGTATTCTGTTTTGTGTAATATTTCATTTTCAATGACTAGTTTCAATCGTTTAAAGAACTTGCGAAGATTTTCAATGAATCCTACCTAGAGGGTCGTAAAACTAGAAACTTTAAAATTCTACATAAACAAATGCACCTTCTCGTTACAGATGAAAATATAAAAACGGAAGAAAATTTCAAAAAAGACAAAAGTAAAGAAAAGAGAAGTTTCCAAATCTTCAAGGTGGATCGAGAAATTTCGAAAAGAGAAACAAAAGGTTCGACGCTCCTGCAAAGAGGACCAGGAAAATGAAAAAAACTGTTTTCGATCTCAAATCGAGGATCAAAAGAAAGTATTTTTAAAAAAGAAGAAAATACGAAGATACAATGAAAAGAATTGACAATAAAAGCAACAATAACAATGCAACAATGACAATAAAAGCAACAATAACAATGCAACAATGACAATAAAAACAACATTTGAAATTAACAATAAAACAAGATTAATAATTAGTAATAGACAAAACAAGATTAAACAATGCTTTCTCTATAAGGAAGCAAAACTAATCATAGACAAATTTAGAAGATTAAAAATTATTAATAAACAAATGCAGAAGATTGAAAATAAATAATACAAAAATAAGAAAATTAATAATACAAAAACACAAAAAAATAATAATACAAAAATAAAAATAATAATAATAAAAAAATACAAAAAATAATAATAAAAAAATTTAAAAAAAATAATAAAAAAATAAAAAAATAATAAATCCGCAGTAAATAAAATTACAACATAAATCTCGTCCAAATTGCCAATAAAAATTCTCATAAAATCCTTGTTAATTTTCATTTACCAAGATGCTCCTCTTTCTCTTGAATATTCGTTTATTAATATTTTCCTGAAAATTCTTTTCAATCCCCGTCTCATTTTTTAAATCCTAACGAATGCCCAGGAAAGCATTCAGTGCCTCGAGTATTCTAAGAGATGAAAAAAATACGAATATCTGAGATGAAGAGCTTCTTGGGAAATTTCGTTTTACGTCTCCGATTTCCGTCTGCAGAGACGCATCAACGTTTGTATTAAACGAAAAAGAGGACAATTTCCGCTCAGCTTAACACAATGTTGCTTGCGGAATGTGTCCTGTAAACATTTCAACCTGCTCACTGTCCACGTCGACATTTATTCCTCATTTCTCCTTTTCCTTCAGCATCCCATCTACAAATGTATCCCGAATTTTCTTATCTCCATAAGTATTCTGCTGTAGGGAATAAACGCTAATGGTATCCATATGTATGGAAATTTCATACATATTTCATGTTTCCCAAACTCAAACGCCCAAAAAGTTTCCCAGATTAATTCGTTCCGAATATTTGCTTCAAGGAAATCTTGTGCCCTTTTTGTTTCGACTCATTTCTCAACATTTTCTTTCTTGTCCAAACACTTTTTATGCTTTTTGCTTCCTCAAGAGGAAGCTCTGTTATTTTTGTGTATATGTTTTTTACATATTTTTTGTATATTTTTATTCGCACATTCTTTATTCGCACAATCTTTATTCGCACATTCTTTATTCGCACAATCTTTATTCGCACATTCTTTATTCGCACATTCTTTATTCGCACATTTTTTATTTACATATTTTGTATTTGCATATTTTTTATTTGCATATTTTTTATTCTCACATTTTTTATTCGCACATTTTTTATTTACATATTTTTTATTTGCATATTTTTTATTTGCACATTTTCTATTTACAGGATTACATCTGTTGAATTTGGACTCGGAAATTTTTGCTCTAATTTGATTTTACAAATCTGTGAAAAATCGGTGCAACCGAAAATAGTATGTTTAGATTTTATGAGGAATTTCGGTGGAAGAGGCTTTATGGAATATTGATGCTTTTACTTAAGTTGAAGTATTCATCGTTTCAAAATATAAGCAAGATTCTAAGGTTTCTAAATCTATACCATTAAGGTTAGTGAGTGCTTCCTAGAGAGAAAGTTCACCGTTCATTTCACACTGTTACCTTTCTGAAAGACCCAAGTAAGCTTTCTTATTGGAAAAAAAGAGAAATGACTCTAGAACCAATTCGGAGTCAACCGATAAGAGGCGTAAATCACAGAATACGTTCCTTCCAGCTGGAAAGATAACGTAATACGATTTGAAAGATTATAACACTCGTCTTTACGCAGATAAAATACTTCCAAACAATTTTACCCCCAAAAAACTATCTTATTACTTTTTTACTTTATCTTTATCTTTATTGCTTTTTCACTTCGAAATTATTTTTTTGATGCTACTTTATTTATCAAATCGATTTTTTTATTAATTATTTTTATAAATATAGGCACAATTTATTCATTTCCTACAATCCTTTTTCTTGCTTTTTGGTTTTTAATTATGCCTTTAGTTTTGTTTTGTTTTATTTTTTTTTTGTTTTTTTGTTTTGTTTTATTTTTTTTTGTTTTTTGTTTTGTTGTTTGTTTTTTGTTTTTTTTGTTGTTCTTTGCTTTTTTTGTTTTTTAAAATATGGTAAAATATCGATCACTTCGATTCAAAAAAATACAGGAAAAAAAGGACGAAATAACTCTTTTAACGTTTCGACAGCACAATTTATTTTTTGTTTTTTGTTTGTTTTTATTTGTTTTTTGTTTGTTTTTTGTTTTTTTGTTTTTTTTTAATTTTTCTTTCTCAATTTTTCAAATATAAAAAATACTGTCTGCTTTTCATTCTCTTCTACTGTCTGACAATGATTGCTTTTTCTACTGATCGGTTTCAAAGCCGAGGACGAAAAAAGTGTATACAAAAATTCTAAAAGCAATGACAGAATTCAATAATTCGAACAGAATTCTACAAAACCAAATAAACAATCGTACAAAAAGCTGAAGTACTTAATTTTTCTATTTGGTAAATAGATTTTTCACACGCTCTATGTAAAGTAAACATTTGCGGTGGAGAAATGCAGACGAGATTCGAGGACAAATTTTGCGAGCAAGTTTCGTGAGACTAGTGATTTAACACGTACAGAAGACATATACGTAGGAGCGAATTTCAACTGGATGAATATTTGCTCATGATGTATAAACAACCTTCCTATATTGAGTTTGCTTCCTTATTTTGAACTTGGCTTTCCTAGTCTAAAAGGCACCAAGGAAATGAATCACCAAGAGTGCTTTAAACTTGTAAATTAAACAACAAATACTTTTTTATTGTAACAACCTCTTTTATTGTAACCAACCTTTTTTTTGTAACCAACCTTTTTTATTGTAACCAACCTTTTTTATTGTAACCAACCTTTTTTATTGTAACCAACCTTTTTATTGTAACCAACCTTTTTTATTCTAACCAACCTTTTTTATTGTAACCAACCCTTTTTTTTAACCGCCCTCTTATTCTAACTTTCAGAATAAAAGTGTCATAAATCCTTTTTAAAAGCTCAGCTAATTTCATCCAACATCTTTTTTAACATAAATAATTTATTGCGAGTAGAAAATAAAAACCGCTGCCCATCACATATTCATTTTTTCTAAACTCGTAAAAAGACTGAACTCATTTTACGATGCGAAAACAATCTTTTGTTTTTTGCTTCCTTATAGAGGAAGCAAAAAATTGTCCTTGTTTCTAAAATTTTGTTCTTACAAAATCCACGTTTCCTAAAATGTTGAAAATAGAGCATGCAAAAAAGCAAAGAAAAACTTGTCATAAAATTACTGGAAACGAAGGATCAATTTTCGTTGAAAATAATAAGTTATCAACGATACAGATGGAAAATTACGAGGCGGATGAAAATTCGAGGCATTCAATTTGTTTAGCATTTAAATTGACTTAGGTCGTCAGAGAGCCAATTACTGGGTCGTCTCGATCGAACGGCTCAGAGAGGCTCAACTTTCAGAGCCTCTCTGTTACTGCTCAACGAGCATGTAGAGTCGCAGATCACTTTTTCCCAAGGGATTTTTCTTCAAGTGCACTTTCCTCTTCAAGACATTTGTTCTACTTGCAAAAAAAGGAAAAAATTCCATCATGTGTTTCTTTTGCTGCTCAAACGTTATTTTACGCTCCGAAAAGATCTCACTTGAATATACTCTAAGTGAATTAACTTGCGTCCGTTTTATGGATCCCGACGAAGGCTCTCTTCAGAAAACTCGAAAAAACCAAAAAAAGTTTCAAATATTATCCAACTGTTTCTTCGCTTGGCTCAAATAAGTTCGATTTCTTGTTAACGAAACTTTGAAAGCTCTCGTTTCTTCTGAATAATAATGAGCAACTCGAAACTTTTTTAGGAAGAGCTTTGAAATTGAGTTTTAATGAGAAAAATAAGCTGTTAATGTTTATGAAATTAATCATTTTTTTTTGTTCTTAAGTTTCGGATATTTGAATTATTTACATTAAGCATTTGTTGCGAAAATTTGTAATTGTTTGGAAGTGTTTTTCCGAATATTCAAAATTTTCACAAAAATTACCATCAGCTTGTTACGAAACAAAAAAATATATGTTTATTAATACATAATTTAAATTTAATTTATAATAATTAATAGACTTTTGAGATGGTCATTTTCTTATATTCGGGGAGGCACCAAGCTGCCCAAGTTCTGGTTTTATAAATCAAAACTTGGTTTATTTATTTGGAATCGTTTAGTTCGGGCTTAGATCTAACCCCGAAAAAAATTCAAAAAAGCCGTACCAAACATCACCAAAAAGTAACAAAAATAATAATAATTGACAAAATAATTACCAAAAATGTGTTTTGTCATAAAGTATTTTTATCTGAATGGAAAGAAGTGGCAAAGATAATTGAATCGATTTTTGAATCGAATTTTTGTTTTCTTTTGTTTTATTATTTCAAGAGTTACGTATTTTATTGTGATTATCATCATTATTATTATTAGTATTATTATTGCTATTGTTATTTTTTTAGGAAACAATTTCTATTACTATTATTTCATTTATTCTTTTGTATTAAAAATACGCGAGTTTCTGGTGGATATTGAGAATGTGTGGATAAAAGAGAATTATCATGGTTCTCGTTTCGACTCCTTTGAGAATAAGGACCCTGATAAATTTTCACTACTTATGGGAATGAAATATAGAAAAGAGGAGAGAGACTTCAATCTCTACCAATCACCCGCTTAGCTACACGATGCCAAGAGCGATATTTCGTTTTCTCATAAATTATATTCTTGACGAGAGTTTAAAAATCTAAAAAAAACGCTTTCAACAGAAATGATATTTTAATCTTCCTAGTAATTTTATTGATCAAATTCTTTTTGAACATCAATTTTTGAGTCTACAATTTATTTTATTTTATAACCTTTTAAAATAAACTTTTTAATAAAGTTCATCTAATGGATTTTGTAATAAAGTCCATTTAATACAATAAAATTTATTGTATTATTATCTATTGTATTTATTATGTCAATAAAATTTATTTAGAAAAGTTTTAATAAACTTTATCTAGTAAAATTTTAATAAACTTTATTTAGTAAAATTTTACTTTTATTCATTTCATTTTTGAATTTGATTTGAATTTCATTTTTTTAATCCATTTGATAAAATTTCGTTTTTTTTAAATTTTAAGTCTATTTTTTATTTAATAGATTTTCTCAAGTATAGGAATATTCTCGATGTTTTAAACCCTTCTCGAAAAAATCTTTCGCGAAGTAAAATATATTTATTTTGTTTTGATGTTTAAATAATAATGGATAGATAATAATGAATAGGTAATAATGAATAGATAATAATTAGATAATGATGAATAGAATCAGTAATAAAAATAAATCGTAATGATTGTTGTTCTGATTGTGAGAGGAAAGAGGAATCGGAAGCGACTTGTTGTATTCTGATAAAAGCAATTCGATGATAATGTGACTGTAGAAAATAATGGGATTACCCTTTCAAGGGCGTAAACCTTGTGGAGCAATTTTCGTTGACCTCTTTTACACCGGGATTTGCGACAAGTGACTTATACGATCTTGCTAATGTTTTCTCAAATTTTACGTTTACTGCAAACTGCTGAAAAGAGCGGCACTTATTTTTATTAACTATCAAATCACACGTCGATGTTAGTCGCGATTCTTTTAAAATTTCACTTTATCGACAATATTATGCCTTTTTTTTAAGAAATTGTTTCCATAACGACCTTTCATATAGCAATAAACCTAATAACTGCAGTTTAAAAACTGGAAAGGAAAAAAAAAGCGAAAACTCAAAGGAAAACAAAAAATAGAAAAAGGAAGAAAACGGAAAAAGAAGAAAACGGAAAAAGAAGAAAACGGAAAAAGAAGAAAACGGAAAAAGAAGAAAACGGAAAAAGAAAAAAACAGAAAAAGAAGAAAGAGAAGAAAGAGAAAAGATTAAAGAAAAAGGAGAAATGAAAAATGAAAAAAAGAGCGAAAAAAAGGAAGAACGAAGAAAAAGAGTAAGAGAAAGGAAACGAGAATGGAAAAAAGGAAAAAAGGAAAAAAGGAAAAAAGAAAAAAAGGAAAAAAAGAAAAAAGGAGAAAAGGAAAAGGAAAAGTTAAATGAATTCGCTGCAGACGAGAATTCAGAGACAGTGTTACTTTAATATATGCAAGGTGGAATTTTTGGAAGCGAGTGGCAATTAAACATGTGGAAAAATTTCCTTTAAAGTGGCGTTGGTTTGAAAGTGCGGCTGAAACGTCCACAAAACATGTCTAACTTTTCTTTTGACTGTTTCCTCTTTATATAGTCGAAATAATACATATGCACATGTCCTTCCAGCTCGACATTCACAGCAAAGAACTCGTACTAAATGTTCTTTTTTCCCTCTTTAGAATAAAAGAAGCAGACTTTCATCCTAAAAGCTTATCACACACTAAGGAATATTAAGCAAATTCTTTTTTATTTAATACTGGAGAAAGACTCCTCTTCGCCAACAGAAAAAGAAAGTAATCAAGTAATGGAGTACAGAGAAAATAAAAAAGCATCTTTACATAACAAAGCTTACTTTTTCCGTCAAATGCACATAAAGCGAAACAAGGATAGAATATTATTACAGACGAGTTTTTACCTGTATTTTACATTACAATTTCAAGTCCAGCGGGACATAATTTAATTTCAATTGCAAAGTAAATGCCGCTATAATTCCGCGTCAAGATTATTTCATAGTAAATTTAATTTCAGTTGGAATTAATTACACGTTGGTGACCATTTTGCGGATGAAGAAATTTGGAATTAATCAAAAAGGTCGACTGATTTTTTTCGGAAAGCCTTGATTTTTGGAAATGCTTTTCCAGTTTTGTAAGGTTGCTGCAAAAGTGACGTTTTTTGTTTTTTTCTGATGCGGGTAAATTGGAGATTAAAGTTAAATATATCTATGTAATTTTTTTGGGAAATTGCACTTTTCAAGGGGAAATTTCGTTCATGTTTTGTGGCTAAGTAATGTAGAGTTATTACTCACTTGTCATTTGTAATATTACTGTAGTCGTGACTTTGAAACGAACTATTTTGTATTCACGTGGCAAAACAAGATTTTGACGACTCTAATAGAGGGGATTAACTTCTCAAGAAGTATAAATGTGCTTGAAAAGCAAACGTGTAAAATACTCAAGTTTCCGAAATTGGCGAAAATGGTCCAATTAGGGGGGATTATAAATTTTTAAACCACAATTTTTATTGTTCTTGTCAATATCACGCCTGGTTAATATCATTTTTATTATATTTTGTTTTTTTTATTTTATCCATTTCATTTTGTTTATTTCATTTTGTTTATTTTATTTTGTTCATTTCATTTTGTTTCTTTTATTTTGTTTTTTTTTATTTCGTTTTTTTTTATTTTGTTTATTTCATTTTGTTTATTTTATTTTGTTTATTTCATTTTGTTTTTTTTATTTTGTTTATTTCATTTTGTTTTTTTTATTTTGTTTATTTCATTTTGTTTATTTTATTTTGTTTATTTCATTTTATTTATTTCATTTTGTTTCTTTTATTTTGTTTTTTTTATTTTATTTATTTCATTTTGTTTATTTCATTTTGTTTATTTTTATTTTGTTTATTTCATTTTGTTTATTTTATTTTATTAATTTCATTTTGTTTATTTCATTTTGTTTCTTTTATTTTGTTTCTTTTATTTCGTTTTTTTTTATTTTCTTTATTTCATTTTGTTTATTTTATTTTGTTTATTTCATTTTGTTTCTTTTTATTTTGTTTATTTCATTTTGTTTATTTTATTTTGTTTATTTTATTTTATTTATTTCATTTTGTTTATTTTTATTTTATTTATTTCATTTTGTTTCTTTTATTTTGTTTTTTTTTATTTTGTTTATTTCATTTTGTTTATTTTATTTCCTTTATTTCATTTTGTTTCTTTTATTTTGTTTATTTCATTTTCTTTATTTTATATTTTTTATTTTGTTTATTTTACTTTGTTTATTTTATTTAATACAGTGGACGTTAAATATGTGTTTTTTAATTCCAAATTATTTAAAATACTTACTGATCAAATTTCGTAAAAATTCCATGAACAAATTTATAAAAAAAAAGCAAATCAAAATACAATTTGTTACAAAATGAAACGCACAACTAAACATTTTTTAAATGAAAATGAAAGATATTTTGATTTGCCCGAAACGCCTTTTTCAAGACTTTTCTCACGTTGCTTATTATTATTATTAAAAGGGAAGTCTGATATTTACGGTTGTTGCATTGATGCAGTAAGCAGGTGTAAATAGACACTGGTCGGTTCATTACTCATCCTTCACGTCAACCCTGACCTGGCTTACATGAATCAAGAATCAGGATCTAACAAGCAACAACACACTGGGAAAAAATGAACCTACTTTTTAAAATCAGCTGATGCCTTTGAAGATATCGTTTATTCTGATAAAAATTCTTTCATCGCAATTTTTTTGAAATTTTCGCCACTTCTGCTTAAATCAAAATAATAAAATATTAAACAAATATAACTTAAATAAAATATGTAACGAAAATTCAAGATAATATAATAAAAAAGAAATAATTATAATAAATCTAATATTAATAAAATTATTCACACGCGAAAAGATTGTTTTTATTACATTTACTTCTTCTATTACTAATTATTGTAGCTAATTTGCAACTAATAAACTTATTTATTATCGAATAACTTACTATCTTAGAAATAGAATTTTCAATTTGTTAACGTCCGTTTAATTTATTTCCGGATTCTATGAACAAATTGACAGTTAATAAATTGGCAAATTTATTGTCAAATAATAATAATAATTGGTAAATTTATTGTCAATTAATATATTGGCAATTTTATTTTCATATAATAAATATTGGCAATTTTATTGTCGGATAATAAATATTGGCATATTTATTGTCAGTTAAATTCGCAAATTCATTGTCAGATAATAAATATTGGTAAATTTATTGTCAGTTTACAAATTGGCAAATTTATGTTGTCAGATAATAAATACTGATAAATGTATTGTCAGTTAATAAATTGGCAAATTTTTATCAGCTAATAAATTGGTAAATTTTTATCAGCTAATAAATTGGTAAATTTATCGTCAGTAAATTTATGGTCAGTTAACAAATTTGTCAATTTACTTGTCAGTAAATTGTCAAATCCTTAAATTGACAAAACTTTATCCTTAATTAACAAATTAGAAAAATTAATGTCAAGTGTTGAATCTTTTTGTGACAAAAATTTCACACAATTTTGGAAGAAAAATTGACTAAAGTGAGCCTATTAGAAAGGAAAGTCCAGAAAAGAAGATGGACTGGCATGCAGCCAATCGGGTGACCCATATTTGTTCGAGGTGATAGTGGACAACGCACACATACATATATTTTCTCTACGTGATCTGGTAATCCCTGGATTTTGGGAAATGTGAAAACTTCCCAAGCGTCATCTTCCCCGGGAAGAATCGAATTAAGATTTATCATTCTTCTTTACCATTTTTTCGAATCCTATTTTTATAACTCAAAAATTGTTTCACTCTCTATTTTTCTACCTCGAAAATTGTCTTATTTTGAAATTTTCAAAATCTGTACACAAATTTCGGATTCATTTGCGTTTGTTTATGCTTTTGTTAATTTTTTTCTTCATTTTTTTGTTTATTAGTTTTTTTGTTTCCTTATTTGTTTCTTCATTTGTTTTTTTATTTGTTCGTTCATTTTTTTCTTCATTTGTTTTTTCATTTGTTTGTTTATTTGTTCATTTGTTTGTTCATTTGTTTGTTCATTTGTTTGTTCATTTGTTTGTTCATTTGTTTGTTCATTTGTTTGTTCATTTGTTCATTTGTGCGTTCATTTCTTTGTTCATTTCCTTGAAAATTTATAATACTATGGCTTTAATTGTTATGTATTTTTTTTGCAAAAATTAAATTTCGAGACAAATATCACTTCACGGAAAATGGATAATGCACTTGTGATGTCTCTGCACTTTCTGCCTGTTTTACGACTTACGGTGACCGTAAAATTTATGGCAAACGGTGTCAGCTGCTGGGAGACGTTGTGTGAGAAAATTCGTGCGTCCTCAACAATAATACGTCGAGTTTCATAAATTCATCTCAGCGAATGAGACAGTTGCACTTGTTACAATTGTGTACACAACATGTGCGATAAAAGTTTATACCTCGTTTCAATATTCTAGTTTTAAATGCTTTTCAAAAGAGTACTTATTGAAAAGAATACGAAAGAATAGAAGAAAATAGGAAAAGAATGAAAAGGAATAAGGACTAGAAAAAAACAAAAAAGAATAAAATAGAAAAGAATGGAAAAGAAAAAAAATACAAAAGAATAGTAAAGAATAGTAAAGAATAGAAAAGAATGGAAAAGAAAAAAAATACAAAAGAATAGTAAAGAATAGAAAAGAATTAATAATTATTAATTTACATTTTTGTCTTGTTTTTTATTTGTTTATTTCCATTGGGTTTTCTCACCAAAAACAAGGAATAATTTTCATGAAAGCTCAAAGAGACATCGAGGTACTTTGAAAGGAATAAAAGGATAATAACAGTAAAAATAAAAATGCTACAACCGCAACGATTATTAAAACCACAGATAATTGCACTTGCAAGTCTAACGATCTTGGTGAGTCTGTGGAAATGTGTAATTTTGTTACAAAGCCCACAATTTACTTACAATCAACTCTTGTGATTTTCCATTAAAATAGAGCAACTTGTATTTCGAAAAACATTCTCTGCGAGAAAGCAATAATAAATAAAAAATTTGCTGTAATCCAGGATTTATAATGTAAATGTAATAAACAGAACGCTACCCTTGTAAGAATTAAAATTTCTCGAAATGTCAAAATTCCATTTATTTCTAGAATATTAAATGCCGGCATACGTCAAGTTAATTTAAACGAAGCAATCATCTTGTTTAACTTTTCCAACTGTTTTAATAGAAATTCCTGCTTTTCGCTTAAAAATTTACCCCTTTTTTTCTCGAGGTCAGTTGGCATTCTTGAAAAGAAAATGGCACTTGAAAGCATTTCTTTATATTTTTAATATCGATGGAGACTCCTTCTATTTCTGATGAACTAGAAAAGTGCTTTTAAATCGAAAAAACTGCAGGAAAATTTGTAAAATTATTTTCGTAGATAAAAATACACTCTCATTTTTGATGAGAATGTAATAATTGGGTCTATTTTGTTATTATTTATTAGGGCGGAATTTATTATTTTATTTATTTGGGCGGTTATGTTTATTATCTCCGTATTTATTATATCGTAATTTTCATTTGCTCAATTTCGTAATTATTCAATTGTTCATTTCGTAATTACAATTAGTAATTATTTAGTTGTAATTTTAGCGATTACACGAGCTCAAATGCATTACATAAATTTTTGGTTACAAATAAAATCAAAATCAAAAAACTCTTGGAATTTATCCAAATTATTGAAAAAGCAAACAATTTTGCATAAGAATTGTAAAGTTTTGTTAAAATTGGTTGTGTTAAATTATTTGTAAAAAATGTATTCAAAAATGTTGTCAAAAATGTATTCAAAAATGTATTCAAAAAATGTATATTCAATGGATTAAATAATAATTAAATGTATTCAAAAAAGTAATTAAATGCATTAAAAGAAGTAATTAAGTAAAAGTGAAAAGTATTTAAGAAATCTAATAAAATTGGGTATATGTTTCATCAAGTATAAGAAGAGTTGAAATTTTAGAATTCCAGGAGCGTAAAAACTTCTTTTTAGCTAGTTCGTTGAGAGGGAAAAGCAAGCAGGAAATGTTTGACCCGATAACATCCGTATTTAATTAAGATGCAGACTCTAGATAGAATGTTGGGTATGCAGAGACTGTATCGTCCACAATTTGACCGGACGACGTAAGTTTAACATTCCTCGGTAATTAATAAACAATAAACTAGTAACAAATTTACCTTTATGAAGATAGCATTCTGACAATATTACAATCTCCACATTAGTGGTTTAATTTTCTTAATTGCTAGCTAAATCAGGGTTCAATAAAGCAAAGCTCAGTAAATAGCTCCGAGCATTCATTCCTTTAATTTTACAATTTTCGCAGGTATTATTATTACCTTTGTAAATTTTAGCGTCACAAAATTTTGTATTTGAAATTCTAATTACAAACTTTTAATTGTTGATGTTTAATTGTTATTGTTGATGTTTCTATTAAAGTTATACATTTTAGAATACCGTTCACCAAAATGTTAAAAAATTTAATTAAAAATATTTAAAATCGAAAAAATTAACCAAAAGTCTTCTCCCATTGATAAATGATTTTGTTTAGATATTCGCGTGTAAAAGGACTACGAAAAGGAAATGCTCTTTTGTTTCATTTTGATTGTGTTTTATTTGTGAGAAAAGACAGAGAAAACTTGTTAATTAAAAATAATCTCTTCTCGGGGTGTATACAAGTGGAAAGAAATCATTTGTCGTTTGGAATGTGAAAAAGAAAGGAAAATGGAGAAAATTGCAGAAATTGGTGCAAGTGTTGAAAAGCGATTGGCACGTTAATTAGAAAGTGGTCAACTATTTGATGTAACTTTGAGGTGTTACCAGCCGGCAATTCCTGCCTTTTAGAGGTCACTGATTGTATTTCTCTCTTCTTGCTACTAATTTTATAGAAACCGGAGATACTATCACATACACAGCTTCCTTTTCTACAACAATGCAATCACAGCTTTCAAACACCAACAGCACTAAAACATCCCCTATTCTCTAGCTTCCTATTGATCTTACTTTATCTTTTCTGAAACCTTACTTCCCAACTTTCTTCGCTATTTCGTGAATCTTCGCCTCCAAAACATTGTTTGTCCCAGAATTTTATCAATGGATATTTAGGGTGCATATATTGAAAAAGCATAAATTTAAAAGTCATGTATTTAAAATGCATATATTTGAAATGTATATCTTTATTGCTTGCGTTAATCAGATTATGTAGCAATGTAAATTGTTTATCTTTTCTTATTTACTTTTTTTATTATTTTCTATTTGGTTCTATTATTTTCTATTCATTCTATTATTTACATTCTATTATTATTCGTTGCTTTCTTATTTACTTTTTTATTCTTTTCTATTTGGTTCTATTATTTTCTATTCGTCTCTATTATTTCCTATTCGTGTCTACTCTTTCCCATTCGTTTGTAGTATTTTCTATTAATTTCTATTCTTTTATATTCGATTGTACTATTTTCTATTCGCTTCTATTCATTTCCATTTATTTCCATTCATCTCTATTATTTTCTATTCGTTTCTATTATTTTTTTTATTTCTATTATTTTCTATTCTTTTCTATTTGATTGTACTATTTTCTACTGGTATCTACTATTTTCTATTCGATTATATTTGTCTCTATTATTTTCTATTTCTTTCTATTCGTATCTATTGTTTCTTTTCATTTCTATTATTTTCTATTCTTTTCTATTTGGTTGTACTATTTTCTACTGGTATCTACTATTTTCTATTCGATTATATTTGTCTCTATTATTTTTTATTTCTTTATATTCGTATCTATTGTTTCTTTTCATTTCTATTATTTTCTATTCTTTTCTATTTGATTGTACCATTTTCTACTGGTTTCTACTATTTTCTATTCGATTTTATGTTTGTCTCTATTATTTTCTATTCCTTTCTATTCGCTTCTATTATTTCTAATCATTTATATTATTTTCTATTCTTTTCTATTTGATTACACTATTTTCTATTCCTATCCATTATTTTCGATTCTATTTGTCTCTATTATTTTCGATTCCTTTCTATTATTTCCTCTTCACTTCATTAGGATGAACTATATTCATAAATAAATAAATTTCTATTATTTTCTATTATTATCGATACTTTTCTATTCGATTGTATTATTCTCTATTCGTTTCTATTCATTTCTTTTATTCGCAATTTGTTTCTTCTCTTTTTCTTTCCTTTCTATTCGTTATTATTCGTTTCTAATATTTTCTATTCGTTCCTACTTTTTTCCATTCGTTTATATTATTTTTTATTCAATCCTATTTATTTCTATTCATTTTGCTTCCTCATAGGGAAGCCTTGTTTTTATTTATTTTTATTATTTTTAGTACGTTTCTCTTTTCCATTCGTTCCTATTATTTTTTATTCATTTCATTATGATTGTGCGGAGACTTTATAAATAAATAAATAAGTAGATTTCTATTATTTTCGATCATTTTCTATTTGATTGTTCATTTTCTGTTCGTTTTAATTCATTTCTGTTATTTTCAATTTGTTTTTACACTTTTCTATTCTTTTATATTCAATTCTATTATTTTCTATTCGATTGTAAGTATTATTTTCTGTTCTTTTCTATCATTTTCTATTCATTTCTAACATTTTCTATTCGTTTTTAATCGTCCCTATTATTTTCAGTTCGTTTTGACACTTTTCTATTCTTTTCGATTCTCTTCTATTCTTTTCTTTTCGATTATATTATTTTCGATTCGTCTCTATTATTTTCTATTCGATACTAATAGTTTCTATTCATTTCTATTATATTTTCTATTCGTTTCTATCCTTTTCTATTACTGCTTTCTCATAGAGGAAGTATTTTTTAATTATTTCTCTTCTATTCTCGTTTATTCTCTTCTATTTCGTTGTCTTACTTATCTATTCCTTTCTAATTCTATATTTATTTATTTTTATTATTTTTTGTACGTTTCTCTTTTCCATTCGTTTCTATTATTTTCTATTCATTTCATTATGATTGTGCGGGGACTTTATAAATAAATAAATAAGTAAATTTCTATTATTTTCGATAATTTTCTATTCTTTTCTATTTGATTGTTCATTTTCTATTCGTTTTAATTCATTTCTATCATTTTCAATATGTTTTTACACTTTTCTATTCTTTTTGATTCTCTTCTAATCTTTCCTTTTTGATTGTATTATTTTCGTTTCGTCTCTATTATTTTCTATTCAATTCTATTCTTTTCCACTCGATTGTAGGTATTATTTTCCGCTCTTTTCTATCATTTTCTATTCGTTTCTAACATTTTCTATTCGTTTTTATTCGTTTCTATTATTTTCAGTTCGTTTTGACACTTTTTTATTCTTTTCGATTCTCTTCTATTCTCTTCTATTCTTTTCGATTATATTATTTTCGATTCGTCTCTATTATTTTCTATTCGATACTAATCGTTTCTATTCATTTCTATTATATTTTCTGTTCTATTCCATTCGTTTCTATTTCTATTCATTTCTATTATATTTTCTATTCGATTCTATTCGTTTCTATTTCTATTCATTTCTATTATATTTTCTATTCGTTTCTATTATTTTCTATTATTGCTTTCTCATAAAGAAAGTATATTCTAATCGTTTCTCTTCTATTCTCGTTTATTCTCTTCTATTTCGTTGTCTTACTTGTCTATTCTTTCCTATTTCTATATTTTTTGTTTTCTATTTTATATTCTTCATTAATTTCTTCTAATGTTTTTTATGGTATATGGCTATTCCTTTTAATGTTTTTATTCTCTTACATCATGTGCTTTTTTAGACATTCTCTGTTCTGTTCTTTTCTATTCTATTTTTTCTCTTCTTTTTCTATTCCTCTTTTATTCTCTTTTACTTTTTATTTCTCTTTTTAGTTTTTATTTTAACAGTTACTTCATTATTTTTCTATTCTTTTCGTTATCTCATTACTTTTCTATTTTTTTGCATTCTTTTTCTATTATTTTTCAATTCTTTTTCAATTCTTTTTCAACTCTTTTTCAATTCTTTTTCAATTCTTTTTCAATTCTTTTCGAATTCTTTTCCAATCATTTTTCCATTTCCTATAGTCTTTTAATCCTCTTCTATTCTTTTCAATTACGTTTTATTTTTTACTACATCTTTTTTTATAGTTTTCTGCTCTCTTCCATTACTATTCTTTTCCTTTTCCTTTTCCTTTTCCTTTTGCTTCCTCATAGGGAAGCATTGTTTTCCTTTTCCTTTTCCTTTTTATTCTATTCCTTTTCTAACCTTCCTCTATACAATTTTTAGACTGTCGACTAAATTTTTGAACCATTGTATTACACTTTGAAAAATGAGGAAACTAATCCAGTCTTTTATTTGAAACGAACGTTCTCCAAGGACAGGTAATAAAGTTTGTTAATTATATAATATGGGAATAATATTCCATAAAGTAATATTTGAAATTGAAAAAGTCATTTTTAATTTAAACAAGTGTTCCATAAGCAAGATTGACTGCCAATTTAACGGTATATGGTCTTGTACAATGGACAATCCATTACAGAACAATTCACATTCTGAGTAGCTCACTTCCACATTGATAGGAAGCAATACAATACATTCATAGAAATTTACTGGATTCGATTCTCTGAAAGTGCTACTCTACTGGCAATGATATAAGTGAGGTGTCTGTTATAGAAAAGTAACGATATTTTCCATTACTTGGCTTAAAATATATCAACTCATTTAATCTGCATTCCTAACAAATAGTTCCAATACACTCCGGTCATATGTTTCATTCAACGACTCAAACTCCATTATATAAAACACAAATTCCAGCATTGAATAACAATATCTCAAAATAAATAAATAGGTATATTATAAAATACTTCCTCTATCAGAAAGTAATAAATACAATTTTATTTAATTTCTCGTTCTCAGGCACTTTTTATTATACTCCAGAAAATTAAAAAACAATTTATCATCACGTAATCCCTAAGTCATAAACATCAATTTTTATTTAATTTCATAATTTTTTATTATTATTCACTTATTTATTTATTATATAATTAGTATTCATTTCCCGTGTAAATGGAAGAATTCTTAATGCCTATAATTTTTCATTTATTCCATTATATATTTCATTTATCTTATTTATTTTACACATACACTTTAGCAAAATAGAAAATCATAATTCCAGTGAAAAGTAGACTTAGAAATTTTTCTTTTAAAATGTCTAAAATGTAAAATGTAAAATGTAAAATGTAAAATGTAAAATGTAAAATGTAAAATGTAAAATGTAAAATGTCTAAATGTACAATATTACAAATCCAATAAAAATTTGTATAATCAACATATTTAATGTGAGTTCACAAACTAACAAACAGTTGGCTGATTGAGCTCAATCAAATGCAGGAGTGCAAAGTTAATTAAGGCAAGCAAAAATGTTGATTGAAGCTACACAAGACATCCATTATACATGTGATACTTGAATATCATTAATTTTTCCCAAATTGTCGATGCAATTTAAAAACAGAACCTTGAGAATATTCACTCTTTATAAATTCCAATGAGACCTTTAATTAATTTATGTCTTAAGGAAGCCCTTCGTGGTATTGTTTATCACACTTAATATACATACAGCACAAGAGTCCGTAATTCTCGCTGGCTGCTTGCCAATCGAATGTAATTTCAATCGTAATATCATATAATTGCCTCGTTTTCTCTTGTAAAATTCTTCAAATACGACCCTTCTGTCCAAATATGCATATGCTGCGAAGAATATATTTTTTATCGCCCAGCGCTCCTAAATCTTCAAAAATATTTGAATATTTGAATATTTATTGAATTAACGGGACTTACTTTTACTTAAAATGCAAAAAAAGTAGTTAAAAACTAGACATACATAAAACTATTACCTCTTAGCCTTATTTATTACCTAAAGCAATAATCACTGTACTTTTG
The DNA here is from genome assembly GCA_011057455.1 of Ganaspis sp. Gsp50. Lineage (NCBI taxonomy): Eukaryota > Metazoa > Arthropoda > Insecta > Hymenoptera > Figitidae > Ganaspis > Ganaspis sp. Gsp50. The sequence goes on from WNHD01000473.1 coordinate 30,661, forward strand.
GCATTTTTTTCATACAGAAAAACAGCTAATTAAAAAACTACACAAACTTCAAAAACAAATGAAATTGTTTGTTTGAAATTTGTTAGTTTGAAATTTGTTTGTTTGAAATTTGTTTGTTTGAAATTTGTTTGTTTGAAATTTGTTTGTTTGAAATTTGTCTGTTTGAAATTTGTTTGTTTGAAACTCTCAAATTATATTCTTTTTCGTTATTATTCGTTTTATATCGTTTTATCGATATAAATCGTTTTCGTTTTATTCGTTCTATATTCTTTTTATTTGTTCATTACCGTATTTATTTTTACATTCCCATCACTGATAATATTTTTTAATCCAATAATTATACGACAAATTGAAAGCCAAGGTTTAAATTTAAAATTGCCAAAAAAAGTGAAAAAAAATGAAAATGAAAAAATTAAATGAAATGAAATGTTATGAAACATGATGGAATAATGAAAACAAATTTAGTTGATTGAAAACTATTCTTTTAAAGCAAAATATGAAGTTGGTGAAAATATATTAAATCTTTGATTAACCATGTGATGAAGATAATTGTGCTCTAGCTGAGTTACCAATCAGTTTAATGTGTAATAGAATTCTGTGAGGGGCGTAACTTAATGGTACGTCAGCATCACTCTTGATTAGAGAGCCGCCTAATTTTATCTCTGTTGTTCAAATTAAAGGATCAGAGCTTCTCAATAAATTGGTCCTAACGAAGGAAACTCGCATAAATCAGTAATCATGCGTCAGTACTGATTTGATTAAGATGCGCACTTTCCGAGCTACTTTACCATACTAAAATATTTATCAGGCATTACAGTTTCACGTCTATATCAGACACTTTAAAGAACTGTAAAATTTTAATGATATAGTAGTTTAATAAGAAAAATAATAATAAATACTATAATATCAATAATAATAAATATGATAATAATAATAATAATAATAATAGTAATAATAATAATAATAATAATAATAATAATAATAATCTATCTTGAGATAACAATAATTATGAAATAATACCAGAAGATATTTATTTATTCTTATTAAGATATTGGAATTAGAGTTTCCTTCTCGACTGGGTTATTTAAAATAAACAACGCTTGTTATTGAATGAAACAATAACTTAAGTACTTTATTGTAGACACTCGTGGCAATAGAAAATCAATTATTCATGATATGTACATATATATATATATATATATATATATATATATATATATATATATATATATATATATACA